>AWUE01020811.1:0-67369 GCA_001974825.2 Corchorus olitorius | reverse complement strand
ACATATATATATATATATATATATATATATATATATATGCTAATGGTACCAGAGTGGGAGTTTATGATAAGAGAAATATGTATTTATTTTTTTAATCAGAAATAAGAATATTATTTATTTAAATATTAAGTGGGAGTTTATAATTTTTTTAGAAGGATACAATATTCGAATCTCATTACAATCAAATAACTTATTATATGTTTAAACATCTTTATCTTAAAAAAAACATCTAAGGAGAAATGATTAAATAAATAAACATAACAAACTAAAAAAACGAACATAAAGCTGTACAAAACTAAAAATGAACCAAAAAGTGATTTGTCACTTGTTCCCTTTAAGCAAGGTATTGGATTCGAGTCTTGTGAATGGAGAAAACTACTGTTGGGAGAGCTTTACCCCATAGTGGATCAACCCGGCTGGAACAAGGTTAACTTGTAAATATAAAAAAAATCCAATGAGAAATGATTAAATAAATAAACATAACAAACTAAAAAAATGAACATAGAGGTACACAAAACCCATATGCATATAGGACTTGAACCTAAGAACTTACAGTTTAGGAAGCATGCACCTTATCATTGAGTCAAATACTCAAATGCAAAAAGGAAATTTGTGTCAGGTCCTTGATTTAGTACTAGGAGGTGAATACTCCTCTCCAAATGATTTTGACAAATGACAAGTTAGAACTTTTGCAAGGTTGGATGTAATGGATATTATAGGAAGGGATGAGGAATGGCTGTAAGAAAAAAGAAAAAAAAGTTTAAAGAAAGGTTGGACTTTGGAGTTTGGAGTCAACAATTTAAATTTAAGAAAAAAAAAAAAACTCCTAATAATTTAGTTTAGAATGGATTATCCTATATATGGGCCATGGACACGAGGTCCTTCTTCTTCCTCTTCTAAGAAATTGTTATTGGGCCTTTGCTTATCTTCTCAACTTCTGCCAACGTTATTGGGCCTCTTTTACAAAATCAACGTTTTTTTTTTGTTCAGTAGTACAAAAATTTGTAACTAAGTTGGAAATGAAAGGAGATTCCATGTTTGTTTGTAGGTGGCAGGGCAGCAGAGGGCAGAGACACACCTGCCTCAGAGTGGCAGCGGGATGGCTATACCCTATAGCGTTTAGCCCCAGGCATTGCAAAGGCCAAAGGCCAAAGAGGGAGGCTTAAAGCACTGAAACGTAGCAAAACGACCCAACATTGTTCATGAAGGAATCAACCACTTCTTTACTTCTTTTTATGCTGAAACCAGTAACCAAAGTACTTCTAGACCCAGAAAATAATTCACCTACTGCCTCTTTTTCACAAATACCATTACATTTTTTTCCTAATATTTGATGGTTAGTTTTTAATTTATAATGATTGCTGTATTCTGAAGATTGCATGCAAGCACATTAACCCACTTCATTGGGCAAAGCTGATAGCCTGATACTAACACTTGATAGATATGGACAATTTCTTAACACATAAACATTGCAACAATTAGAGAATTAACAAAAGAAAAATGGGTTGTGGAGCTTGTGGTCCTTGAGAAGAACAATGATGATTTAGCAATGTTTCCCCAGAGTAGTGTTAAAATAATCTTGACACAATTTGGCCTTCTATCTCTCTTTTGTCTTAAATGATCAAGTACAAAGAACCATATCAAATTTCCTTGTCAAAAGCAGTTCAATTAAGCAAATATCAGATCATCCGACACACTTCTGTTTCTCTTTCTCAAAAGGCTGATGGCTCTTTAGAACAAGCAGAGCAATCAGAGATGGAGCTTTGCCACTTGATATACCCCCAAACATAGATAGAGCCATATGCCCCTTCTGCATATTTTCACCAACTTGGGACCCTTAAGACTCTGCAGCTTTCCAGCAAGAAAATGACCCATCAATGTCCCAATACGGACCACACCAAACATCATCACATAGATTTTTTTTTTTTTGGGATTAAGTTTTAATTTTCATTAGAATGGCAAAACTACAAATTGAACTATGTTTACAAAAAGAAAGAAAGCAAGTGCAAAAGAACAAAACAGCAGGTTGACAATATTACAAACTGTGAATTCTGGAAATGTGCATGTGAACTCATCTGACCTTGGTACCAAGATGGTTTCCTGCCTTTGAAATCATCATTATCTGGTTCTCCTTCAGAACATGTTCTGTTCTCAACAATTCCTTGTCTTTGCAAGCAAGCTGGAGTTTGCAGATAAGTAGATATGTTCTTCCTGGATAACTGGTAGCTTGTGCAAAGCCTAGAATTTCCTCTAACATCCAATCTTTTCCCAAGCTTCTTAATGAACTCTTCTGATAACAGTAATTCCCCACTTAGATTGTTGTTGCTCAAGTTAAGCTGGTCTAGATTTGGGAGTGACCCTAAATTTGGAGGGATAGTTCCTGTGAGGCTATTGTTGTCTAAAGAAAGGGCAGTTAGATTCTTCAATGAAGACAAGGAGTTTGGTATTGGACCAACTAACCCACATCCAGAGACACTGATTGATGTAAGACTCTTGAGGGACCCCACAAATGAAGGAATCAAAGAATTTATGGGATTGTAATCAAGTATTAAATATTGTAACTGTTCCAAACCTGATAGAGTTTCAGGGATTGGTCCATTGATGAAATTATGGCTCAAGTCAAGCAAAACCAACCTGTTTAGCTTCCCCATTTCTGATGGTATACTTCCATGAAGTCTGTTTGAGCAGAAATCAACTTTCTGAAGAAGTTGAAGCTGACCCAATGAAGATGGAACATACCCTTCAAGGCCATTGGAGCTTAAATCCAAAATGGTTAAGCTTTTCAACCCTCCAATTTCTTCAGGAATTTCACCACTTAGATTGTTGTAACTCAGGTCAAGTTGCTCCAAATTGACCAATAATCCAAATTCCCTAGGGATATTCCCATGTAGACTGTTCTGTGAGAGGCTTAGGACCCTTAGCCTAGAAATTTTTGACAAGCTTTGGGGAATCTCACCGGAGAGTGATGGATTTGATTGAAGTGATAGATGTTCTAATGAAGAAAGTGAACCAAATAAGGCAGGGGAAAGAGTAATTGGTGAAGTAACAAAACAGTTGAAAATAGAGAGAGTTTTAAGGTAAGGTAATTTAAGCAAGGAATCTGATATCTTAGCAGAAGATTTGCAAGGTGGGTTAGCAACATCAGGACCAACATGAATAGCTGTGACATGAAAGATTAAAGGGTCTTGACCAATCTCACATTCAATTCCAGGCCATGGAGTGTCGGTGCATGGCTCTGGGTGCACTTCTGCCCAACCAGGTTCCTCTAAAAGTGAACCCATTACATCAAAAAGCCCCAAAAGCTCCCCTTCTTCCATCACCATAATTTCACTCTCCCCACAAGCCAAAACAAGGAACACAAAAATAAGGAAAAAAGACAGAGAAGCCATTATGAGAGAAGAAGAAGAGCAAGACAAGAAACAAAACTCTCAGAAACACTATAATGTAATTATAAGCATACAGAAATGTCAAATGTAGCTTTAGAATCAAAAGATCAGAGTTTGCTTTCTCTTCACTTACAACTCACAACAAGCACTTCTTGGGGATTAAAAAAGAAAATAATGGTAGCAAAAAGAAGGGAAAGTAAAGGAATATCTACCAGTTTATTGCTTCAACCCATTGTGTCAGTGAGTAAAAAATAAAAAGGCTGTTAGTTGGGAAACCCTAAGTTGTCTCTATCTGCTGGGAATTGCATTCCAGAAATGAGAGTAAAGATGATAAAGATAGTGCATCAGTGCTGGTTTTTGCATGTAAAAAGGGAGCAATGGGGGAAGAAAGACAGAGTTACTATAAGAAGAACAAATTGTCAGTATGGGTCAATATAGAGTATTCAAGTAAAAGAAAAAGGTTAAAATGAAAAAAAAAAGGAAAAATGGGTTATTAGTTTAAAAGCATGGATTGATGATTTGACATGGCTCTTCCTCAGTATGAAGCCCTGAGGCCGACATAACAAGGATTAGCTTTTGCAGAGGAACACAGTTGCCTCTCTCAGCTCTTCCCTTGCTGTCTGATATATTTAACATCTATATGTCTTTAGGATTGGCTGCACGCCACCCTACATTTACATGTTTTTACTTGATATATACATGGATGGATTATGGTATGGGAACATCTTAATATTCAAAAAGAAAAAAAAATGCAGTAAAAAACAAAATATCCTTCAAGTACTGTTGTGTTCTTTAATTTTATAATAATAATAATTTGAATTATTTAGAGAATATTAGTGTAGAAAAAGTTTTGGATGAGAACAAACAAGTATTCTGGCTTGATTCAGTTTAATGTCAGAAAAATTAGAACAAAAAATTACTAGCTTTATGATAAAAAAAATTTGTTTAATCCATAATTAGCAGAGGCTTTTCCCAAATGGTATCCACGGTGGGCTGTGTAAGCCTTTCTTGCATGGATCATTAGGCCCAAAGTTAAAAATCCTTTTATATGGGCCTTCCCTCTTTTTTTGAATTAGAAATATGGGCCATACGATGTTTTAGAAAGTGTAAGTTTCCCTTGCAAATACATGAGTTAAAAGTTCAATACCGGATGGGATATCAAAAGAAAAAAAAAACTCAATACATGACTTTGAATTCTTTTTTATCCCCAGACAACGACCGGGTTCTATACAAGTAGGATTTAACCTGAATGTTAACGTTAAAATCAAATAAGTTATGAGTCATGAGACTTGCTAGTATAGTGACCGTTCAAATTTTAACCTCAAATGCTAAAGAAAAAAATGTAATAGAGATTTTTTTTTTTAAGACTTGGGTGACATAATTTACAAGTATGGTGATATTTGTTTCATAGAATATGGATAAGGCAATTATGCATGATCAGTACATAACACCAAAGTACACAATAAACTTCTGTCCTAAACATGAAAAGTGAGTTAAGGATTGCAACATATGGGCAGAGATTTTACTTCTTGTGTCCCTATCCTCGCCCCCTCGAAAACCCCAAATATATATATTGTCCCTATCCGTTGTTAACCCATCGTTGCAACAAATTGCAATTTTTTTTTTTTAATGTACAAATTGCAAATTTTAATTGAGATAAATTTGCATGTTTTCCTTGTTATAGTACACCAAAATTACTAATTTCTCCAATTTACTTATAACTCTTTCATAATTCAACAAAATTTCGAAGAAAAAGAGAAAGGAGAAAAGTTAATCATGTACCTGCATACGTAGGTATGTATGCATATAAATATTGAGGTCAAAATAATTGGGAGGTTCATGTACTGTAGAAAAATGTTCATTTCATCCCTATACTAAAAAACGATCAATGTAGTCATTGTATTGAAAAAATTGGGTCAATTTAGTCCATGTACTCATGAGATTAGGTAATTGAGTCTAATCAATAACGACATAATTTAGGGCAATTGAGTCTATTGAGGACTTAATTGACTCAATCAATCTTGTGAGCACAATGACTAAATTGACCCAATTTTTTGAATATAGGGACTAAATTCGTTGTTTTTTCTTTTAGGTATTTTGACTGGATTACATAAATCAAATTGAAATCTTGATTACTTTAAAGGGAAATTAAAGAGAGATTTGCAAGATAACATTCACGTCACCATTACAAAAGCTTGACCATAACCCTAATGGGTCCATAAATTCCAATTAGGACCGAATTGTACCTTTGGTTTCTAGCGACGACAAGAAAACCCCAAGTCGATAACTCACCCTATAATTCATGACCGTTCATTTTCTAATAACTAAATCGACAGCTAGCTTTACATGCGAGTCTATATTTTGTGAAGATAAACTTTAATTCTCTTTATCATTATTTTTCACTTTCTATATGGTAATTAAAAGCTTGAAACACGATGAGCTCACCAAATATTTTTTTTTTCTAGAATTCTCTTGTCCCTCATTAAAAATTTGATAAAAGTAAAAGATTAACCATAAATCAAGCCTTCTCTTCCGTGATAAATAAAGGAAACACTTAATAAAAAATTAAAAATAACCAAGAACACGAAACTGAGTTTTTGTCTTGCTGTCTTTGTAGTGTTCCTTTGGTTACTACAAAACCCTATTGCATAGACATAATTTAAATTGTTAATAATCTTTCTAAACGATCTGATCACGCAAGAAAGAGAGAATTAACCAATCATCAAGTGCCATGAGAGTACTCTAACCTCCACTTCTCACGAGTCTTTGTTCCCCAAGCTTTAAATTTTTTATAATAACAAGTTAACAAAAAGTTATAGGGGTAACAAATTTCAAAGTGGAGTCCCTAACTAAAACATGTAAAATTCAAGCATGGGATTTTCAATTTTGGATTTGGGGGTGTAAGCAAAAAGATTACAAAATCATTGAGATGCAATATTATTGCATGGATGAGTACTTAGAAAATAGCCCATTATTTTGATAATCATTGAAAAATGAAAACTATAGTGATTCTTTGATGACCATTAGTGAGATTAATAGTTCTAAACCTACTTAGTGGGAGGGAGGTGAGCTTATTTATGAGATTCGGGAGATGGCTTTGTTATTTGATGAGTGCACTTTTACTCATGTAAATAGGTAGGCCAATGTTTTGGCATATAGGTTAGCTGGTTTGTTAGTTGATCATATGTGATGCGGGTCTTTACCACCCAGCGTTTGTAATCTCGATTTGTCTCAGTACTGAATTTATAATTTTACTAAAAAAAAAATTAACCCGATTTATTTGATGATCATTCTTGTACTAATATACACGTGGCAAGCATCAAAGTGGGTTGGGACCCAACACTTGGCGGCTAGAAAAGGAGATCCATTCCTTGGAGGGGTCCCAATGAAACCATGTGTAAGATTGTGGATTAAACTAATTAAAGAAGGTGTTAACAAGGGTCCACGCCCACCATTATTTAATGCTCACAAGATATATCAAGAAGGCTTTTATTTATAGTACTTCATTTTTTTGCAAAAATTTGTGGAGAAAAATTATGACAAGAACAAGAAAATTTTGATGGAGAGGTGGCTACTTTTATTGCAAGAAAATTAAAAAAGGGTTAAATGATTAAGCAATCAAACAAGGGAAACTCCAAGCTACATTGCACTTATACATGAACCTCATGGTCATGGATGTGGGTGGCTTAATCATGTAGAAAGGATGGACCTGTTTTGTCTGTGTACGAGGTCATCCCCGCCGTTGATTTGGTTTTCTGATCATCATCAACGGTAGTACATAAAATGGGGAAGTAACACGTGGAATCAATCATATGCATGAAACGACATTACATATCCTTCGTATGCATGAGAGCATGGGGATGTGTTAGGTGACACATTTTTGTGATAATTTTTTCTTACATTTTAATTTTAATTTTTATTTTTATTGTGGTTTTCAGAGTTCGAGTGGACCAATTAAAATTTGGGAAATTTCTTAAGAGATGGGTGATGGATTCATGATTGAGCAAACCCCAGAAAAAAATAAGAGAAGAGAGTTTGATTGAACTTTGGATTTCAACCTTTCATTGTGATGTCGTGTTATGATGATATGGCAAAAATTATTTGACTTGTTTTTCAATTTGACTTGGATTCCATATAAAATAGGCCATGTTGCCAAATGCCAACCCGGATTTTATTTTTTGGCTACATCTGGAATTAATTCTCAATTCGATCATTATTGTTCCATTGATGTGAAATATAAGTGCCGAAAACACGCAATCTTGGTCGTATTCATGGGGTCATTTTTTTAAAAATTTTTCCTTGTTTTTTTTACTTAACATGAGCTTCGACCTTGAAATGATTGAAATTCGTAATTATGACCGTACAATATTTTAATTAGTATGGTCAAACTTTATAATTAAGTTGATATTGGCTTGTAATTAAAGATCTTATATATGTTTCACCAAAAAAAGAAATGATCTTATATATGAAGTCACATTACATGTTTCTAATTAATCCTTATTTTCAGGTATTCATCTTTATATTGCATCATTATGATTTTTTAATTTATATATGTCGGAGACCAAAATCGAAAACATTTTAATTTAATTTTACACTACATAATAGCTAAAGTCTAAAGAAAAGAAAAGAAAAATTACCAACAAGTGATTGGTTCAAGTGGTTTGGCACTTGTTCCCCTTAAACAAGGTCTCAGGTTCGAGTCTTGTGAATGAAGAAAACCATTGTTGGGAGAGCTTTACCCCCAAAGTGGGCCAACCCGGCTCGAATAAGGTTAACTTGTAAATATAGCTGAACCAACAAGGGGTTGGATCAAGTGGTAAGCGGTTTGTTCCGGCTTAAGAAGGTCTCGGGGTTCGAGACCTTGCGTACGCAGCTGCCCCTGTTGGGAGACTCATCCACCATAACCAGGTGCGCGACGCGGGTCGGATCCGGATTAGTCAGGGCAAAACCCTGGATAGCGGATGGGATACCAAAAAAAATAAAGTCTAAAGAAAAGAATAAGTGCTTTTTTTAAGAAAATTTAGCCTCTAATTAACCATCTAGTTTGATAATTAAGGAATTCACATAATATTCCACCCGTATAACTTCATATTTAACCGTGTGTAAAAATCATTGTTTGAGGTTACAAGAAGTTTTTGTTGTCTATCCCAAAAAAACCTAAGTTTTTGTGGTCTATTAAAAATAATTTATTTCGTCATTTCCATTAAATAGAAAGTAGAAAACCATGCAATTCTCGGTAAATAATTATTTTGTTATAGTTATCCTATAATTGGGTTAATGATAAGAAAGGTGGTAGGACATGCTAATTGAGTAAATATATTGAAATTGTAGGAGATATTTGTGATTATGGTCGTTTCAATCATTTTGCCAAACTTTGATCCCTCCTATAAAAGCCCCTTCGAGCTTTAAATTTCACCTACTCCAATTTTTAAACCCCAACTCCTCTCTTCAAATATAGCTAGATACCCTCCATAATATCTAGCTTAAATTCTTGCCCTTCTCCTCTTCCATTTTCACTTCCAACTCTCTCAAATTTAGGTAGAAATCGATCATGAATTATATACCATCATCAACAAATTTAATGGAGAATCCAGTCATGAAAGCCCACAAATCCAAATCCTATCAAAAAAGAAAAGGAATGTCTTTCTTTGCCTTTCTTTTCTCCATTGCGTTTTATATTTCCATCTTCTATATATTTAGCCTTTCTCCTTCGTCTCTATTGAGTAATACCAAATTTTGGTTTGTGATTTCCAACACTCTAATTCTCATCATTGCGGCTGATTATGGTGCTTTCTATTCATCTAAAGAGAAATTTGATCTTCATGAGGAATATGCTTTGCATAGCCAAGCAAGGAGTGTCGTTGCTTCTTCATTCGTTTCTCAATACCCCGAGCCCGAAGTTGTCAAAAAAAGCAATATTATTCCCAAAGAAGAAGAGGTTATTATGATCAGCCCAAAAGATCATGAGACGAAGGAAGATGATCAGAAGAATGAAATTGCCCCTGATGAAAAAATAGTAGAAGTTGTCAAATTTGAACCGGTATTCGAAAATCATGAACATCCCATTAATAAAGCTTATAATAAGATCAGCAGCAAGAATATTATTGAACCAAAAACTATCCGACGAAGCAAGTCGGATAGAGTGACAAGTGTTACATTTCATGATGACAAGAAGCATATTTTGAGGCGGTCCGGGACCGAAAAGCATGAAACGATTAATGCAGAAGATCAAGAAAACGAGTTCTCAACCATGTCGGATGAAGAACTAAACAGAAGAGTTGAAGAATTTATTCAAAATTTCAATCGGCAAATTAGGCTTCAAGGTGCTAGAAGCCGCCAACTTTTGTATAGGGAAGAATAGGGAAATAGTATATATTTGTATTGATGTAATAGTAATAACTAGCAATTTTTGTAATTTGTCTCTTTCTTTTGTGCTTTGGATCAGTTTTGATGATTGAGGGACTTGTCTTCCCACTTTGTTATCTTCTTCCCGTAGAAAATAGCAGGTCGGTGTAAATGGTTTGGACTTTAGTAAGAAGAGTTATCTTTTTCAATCATATTTCAAGATTTTCCCCTTTTCCGAAATCTTCTTGTAATTTAGCCCATGAGTCCATGACTTGTATCCATTCAATTTAATAGACTGCACAAAATCTAGGTAGCAATAAAGGAATGATTTTGCCTTTATAATTTCGTATGGTACGGTGTTGCTTTCAATTAATAGTACATATATATAAGAAAAAAGGTAAGTAGTCTATTTAAATTTCTTCATATGCTTTATTATTACTATAACTTGCAAAAGCGACGAATATATCCAATATTGGATCTTTTGATGAAGAAATCAAAAACTAATTTATAGGGTCTTATGGGTAATTATTTGATATACCGGCGGTGTAAATTTTGGACTCCACAAGCGGGTTGTGGAGTTGACACATGTTCATTTTCTAAATTAATTAAATTTTAAATATTTCAATCTAATCCCTAAGGGACATATATCACCCTTCAAGACCCGCTTATGCAGTCTGCTAAATTCCACCACCGGTGTATCATATATAAACCCATATATTATATGTACACCCGATATAACTTTATCTAATTATACCCACCTAATTTTCTCAAAAGAAAACAAAAAAAATATACCAACCTGATTAATCGCATTATTCATAAGGGTAAAGTGATCATTTCATAGAATTGTGTGAGAGAGCGTGTATGGGAGGTGGAGATTTGGGTGTACAAAAATATTTTTTTCTTAATATATATTAGTGTTTTAAAACACGGAGAAAGGGAAAAAAATCTTTCATATCTATGATATATATACCTTTTTATGATTGGTGTACCAAAAAAAGGGTGGATTTTGTAGCAGTTCTAACAAGTTCAAAGCAGTTTTTAGGTAGGAAAAATATGTTGCTGATGCATTAGGATGTGAGGGAGCCTCTTATTTTGTTAGGCTTTTATTAATTCTGTATAGGTCACTAACTTGCAATGATCTAGAAGAAGCCTTTATTTTGTATAGATTCTTAATCTTACTTCTTTGATTTTCAATGTTTTAGTGGAGACATTTATTTTGTGTAGGGAGCCTCTTGATCTTGTAAGGCCTTAATATTAGTGAATTGTTTTTTGAAGCTGTTTTTTTTTACTGCACAATTAACAAAAATTTAATACATATTCATATAATTTGAATTAAAAAAAAATGTTTTGTATGATTGAGAGTACTATTATTTGTACATAGTTGGTATACATGGGAAAATTTCTTGAATGAATGATTGAGTGGAAGAATATCATATCACGTCAACCTTTGATGAAGAAAGGAAGAGGGAAACATGTGATACATATAAACAAAATCCATGTTCTTAATAATTTTTATATAGTTGAGTCATCGTCGACAATGATTTTTCTTAATTATTGAATTAAATTAATGTTTACTTTATTGTTTTATTGTATTATATGTTGTACTTATCACGTCTAAGCCCTTACTTAATTACAATAATGTCTAATAGCCTCAACAAATTAAAATATTAATTGAGTTGTCAAGAAAGGTGAATTTATCTCGATCAATAACCCTTTTCTTGGCATCTATTTGGCTCAATGATAAGGTGCATGCTTCCCATTGTATATTTAATGCGTGTGAGTTTTGTGCTGCTTTGTTAGTTTGTGTTTAATTGCTCATATAATCATCAACAAGAAGGAACCAATATTATGGGAAAGAGCTTGCTTAATTATGAAGATCCGGGAGTTAGCCAAAATTTTCAACGGTGTTCGCTTTGTTCACACGAAAAAAGAAAGCTGATATTTATACTTATAGTTTAGCTAAATTTGTTTGTAATATGTTTGCTAGCTATTTGCGATATGGAGCTTTACCCCTGGTATTTGTAATCCGAATTTTGATTAAATGAATCTACTACTTTAAAAAAAATCCCCTTTTCTTGTATATATGTCGATCCTACCACAAAGTGTAGTATTATAGCTTAAATTATAGACTATCAACTCATAAATATCGACCCGAATGTAAGAACTAGTTAGGAATGGTTAAATCGACTCAACCTAGAATATGCATGTCAATTTTTAAGTTTTTTTGTTGGTTTGATACCGTCAATTTTTAAATTCATTGATTCGAGTTTTCAATATAGAGTTTCCAAATTGACCATAATTAAAAATATATAAATTGTCAAGCACTAGCCAAAAATGCCAGCCAGCAATTTCCTGTTATGCACTGAAAATACAGAGTTGTCTTTATATATCAAGACTATGTAGCGCCGGCCAATTTCTCCAAAATCTTAGTAGGGTTTTATTTTCCAAAGCTAGCTGATCAAACCTTGCCCTTTTGATTGCGACATATGAATAGTTTAAGATCTTTATATCAAATAATTGAAAAGAAAAAATGAACTTGGAACTTGGAAGGCCATTTTCCATCCTATAAAAAATTTATATATATATAAGAAAATTGTTGATAGAAATTGCTTTTGTTCCAATAGCTAATTTGATAGAAATGAAAAAGCTCAAAAGATTATTTTGATGAAGAGTTTTGCCACATGACCCTCTAATTTGACCCTCCATTTATCCCTCATGACGTGTCATTAGAAAACTTACTATAATTTCTAAAACTGTATTCAATAATAGCCTAAAATCAAAGGATTTACCCTACAAACTCTCCATATTTATAACTAGGGGTTAAACGTGCATTTAATTTGTTACCTTAATTATTAGGAGAGTCAAGTTGGAGGGACAATTTGGAGGGTCAAATAGAATTTTCTTTTGAGGAATCATGTGAATAATAATCCAGGAAAACCTACCTATCCATCATTGAGGGGCCTCATAAGTATTATAGCCAAATTAAGAAATTAATCTTTTCTTTCCTTATTTTGGTGTATAATTAAGAGCAGACAATTTCGTTCTTAATAAATGGCTCGAGATCTTCCTTACCTAAAATACCATCTTGAAAATACACATCAACTTGATGATTTCAATGAGACCTCCATTCATGAACCCAACTAGCAAAACAGAAACATAGAAACTGAATTCAGTACAAATAATTTTCCGTGGCTAGGGTCTAGAGAAGTCTAGTGAAGAAAATTTTGCCACGTGTATTCCTCATTTTCCCTTGAATATTTTGGACTGAAAGCACCTCAATTCTACACCACAATTTAGATACCATTATTTCAGTTGGCTCCAATAATATTTCAACACCTAAATTCCTTCATATATATTTTATTATTAGCTCTCATTGTCCTATCGTTGTCTTGTTTTTTCAATAAAAAAATTAAAGGAAATTCACTTGTATTAAATCTCAATCGATTCAAGGTCGAGTCCTATTAGATAATAAAATAGAAAAAAAAAATTGTCAAAGATTATTTCCTTCATTTTGATCTCGAAATATTCTTACTTATAATGGTATTTATGATGATATGAGTATATGTGATACCATTTGTTTACTTTAATAATAATAATTTCCTTTCAAAAGTTCATCTAGTTAGGGCTATATATCGATTTTTATCGTGTCACTTAGTACAAATTTGAGTAATTAAGATCAAATTAGACATAATTAAAGCTGAACTTTCTTATCTCATCCAAATTGCCCCGTCTTAGGTGGTTTACTTCTATATATTGTAATGGTGTAGTCTACGGTGCTCCCGTTGTGATGCTCCCACTTTTCAATGTGATGCTCCCATTTAATTCTGATTATTGGATGCGATATCTATTTTCCTGACCGTCGGATACTAAAAGATTTAACCTGCTAAACCGGTTTTAAAAACCTTTTGGAATGAATTCGTATGTGGTAGTCCTCGTGATAGATTTTTACACCTTTTTTATTCAAACCGTTGATATCAACTACTTTTTTTACTTGATTTATTAATTTTTCTCTAACTTTTTTTACTTTTTATTCTTTTCTTTACTAGATCACCAACCCAATATCAACGGAGAAGAAAAGAATAAAAAGTAAAAAAAATTAGAGAAAAAATAATAAATCAAGTAAAAAAGTAGTTGATATCAACGGTTTGAATAAAAAAGGTGTAAAAATCTATCACGAGGACTACCACATACGAATTCATTCCAAAAGGTTTTTAAAACCGATTTAGCAGATTAAATCTTTTAGTATCCGACGGTCAGGAAAATACATATCGCATCCAATGGTCAGAATTAAATGGGAGCATCACATTGAAAAGTGGGAGCATCACAACGGGAGCACCGAAGTCTCCACCTATTGTAATCTGTCTTCATAAGAAAGATTGATAGAGTTTTTTGGCAAATAAAATGCATAAAAGTGATATATATATGTCCTCAAAGTCAAACATGAATTGCCGCAATTTTGAAGTGGAGTAACAGTAAAACTAAAATCTAAAACGTAGTTTAGCAAGTTTATAGGAGCACGTAGGATGTTTCTAATTGTTTAATTAATATTATTTTAGTTTAAGCGTTTAATGATTATTGACAATTCTGATCTCCATCTCATATTATGTTTCCAATTTTGCATTTTAGAAAATGCAAAAATAATGTCATTTTCCGAAACCTAAGCTCTCATATCAATCAGACAAAAGATGTATAATAATGATCCTTGAGACCTTTTGGAGTAAACAAACAAGGTTGTTTGGCAAAGACCAAAAGTGAAACAAATAAAGAGAAGACATGTAAAGTTCCAGGTAGCCGAGCAGATGAACAAAAAACATAATAATTCTTTTGTTGAAAACTTTTTACAGTTTGGAAGGAAGATGATCTTCTCTCAATTGGTACTAAGTCTAACACATGTTAAAAAACGAAAAAGGGAACAAAATTGAATAAGATTATGTTTCTATATGTTTTAGGTATTCTTAAATTCAATACCAAAATGATGTTACTTGATAGTTGTCAGTTGTCAAGATTAAGTATAAACATTCTAAATCTAGATTTGCTTGGTTAAAATAAGGGCTAGGTATAAACAATTGTGTGTGTGTGTTTTTTTCCCTTTTTGACGTTGAGATAGATTATGAGAAGTCTTAAATTTCATCATTTAATTTCCCATTGGTATATATGGCGCTTGCAGCTACCGGTTCGGACTAAATTGACTCAGTTTTATGAGTACTATACCAAAATTAAACCTCTAAATCAATGATGCATCAAGGGACAATAAGCTACATGTTTGAATAGAGTTAAGCATGTGGGTATATCAAGATCGTCCACATGTCATTCATCATTGTGCTATTGAGTAGTTATTCGATTATTAATATAGAAGAAGGTATATAGAGAGAGGAGTCCCCTGCAGTTTAAGCCATTGTTCATTTCTTCCCTATTTTTTTTTTTGATTGTTCATTTCCTTTTTTTATCAATACCAAATTTTCTGAAGCTAAAATCTACTAGTTCAGTCGATTCTAGGTCTCGGAACCAAGGGTAAAGAACTTACGCACTATGAAAGACATTCAATTTCATTCCAGTCAAATACGGAAGTAAATACCTAAACTCAAAACCAAAACATGAAGTAACCATATATATAATAGCAAACACAATCATATCAACTACTCAATAGAGTAGCCATGAACATAGTAGCTTTAGTGACGACTTTCTCAAACACATGAAGATCTACATTTCTCACATATTTTAAGAAACCTCGAAAGTCATTACTAAAATATCTATCAGCAGCAGTGATATCCTTCGGTTTATAGGGATCATCCGGATTGTAACGATACACTTCCAAAAAAAAGTGGTCCATGTTACTTGTTTTTAAGGACTCTATCCTTTAAAGATTCTCTCCAATCAAAAAGGTGGAATTTTAGGTTGATTTTAACATCCTTTTTGGTGACCTTCAATGTATAGGGATTTTTCTCCAAGTGAAGATGAAATTTCGTGAAGAACCTTAAATAGGTATGACCTTACCATATCAGTGGATGCTTTTGAACAAACTCATGGTTCATTCTGTTGCAGATGTAAACAAATATGTAAGTAAGAAAACATGCACTAATTAAGAAGTAAGAAAACAAAACAAGCATAAATGTAAAATAGTATTGATAAAAATAAATAAATAAATGCAATCACTCACCAGAACGTGCTACGATCATTGCCGCAAGAATGATAGTCAACAGTAACTACTGCAATTTTGAAGTGGAGTAACGGTAAAACTAAAATCTAAAACGAAGTTAAGCAAGTTTAAAGGAGCATGTAGGGTTTTTCTAATTTTTTAATTAATATTATTTTAGTTTAAGCGTTTGATGTTTTCTTTTTATATAAGGTTGCTAGCCATTAAGCATAAGACAACATCCTCTGCAATTTTGTTCTTATTTTCCTGCAAAATGTCAATTATGCTAGAAAAAAGGAAAAACAATATACATGTGATCATAAGAGAATTTTACCTGACGTCTTGTCATATTTTCCTCCCAGGCCTTGGCCTCCTTCAGACCTTCTAATATGTGTTGTACCATTTCAACTCCTGAGTCATTTTTTAGGCGATCGGCAAGTATATAAGGGCCAGCCTGGCTGCCCATACTTGGTTTAGCGTCTGCTCCAAACTCTGCAAACTGATACATATAAAACAAAACCAACCAAGCAAAGCACAAAGGAAGCAACTCTTCCTTCCTTTCCTGCTTCATTTTCAATCACTTTTGATCATTTTTGCCTGGCTGCCCATACTTGGTTTAGCGTCTGCTCCAAACTCTGCAAACTGATACATATAAAACAAAACCAGCCAAGCAAAGCACAAAGGAAGCAACTCTTCCTTCCTTTCCTGCTTCATTTTCAATCACTTTTGATCATTTTTTTTTTGGTTTTACAAACAACAAATTCGAGGTGTGAGGGAAATCATACCAAGTGTATTTAAAGCATTATAATTTAAATGAAAATTAGTACAATTAAACCCAATTGGGCCTAGAATTAAAAGCAATGCAAGTGTATAAATTATGCACTTTATCAACCATCAACCCCAATTCAGGTTTAATTAGTCATGTGTGCTAACTATTAACTTCTCAACAGACACGAGCAAAGGAACAATCAATGAAATGAGAAGTGACATAATCCTCATTTCATGTATATCAAGCTTATTGCCTCAGAAATTTAATTCAAATTTTCATTCATATTTTCTTTATAAACACAAGAGCTTGAAATTATTATTGAAATTAAATTGTAATTCCCAAGGGGTATTATGTCCAAATAAAAAGTTGAGATAGTGAGATGTCCTACTTTGACATAGTTGAGAAGTCAAAATGGGCATCAAGCCCTTTGAAACTTTTTCAATACAATTTGCAAAAACTACTAATTTCCTTGATATGCGTGAGATTCTAAATCCTAATTCAAGTCCAAATCCAAATTCCAAATTAAACAAAGATATATAAATCCAAATCCAAATCCTAATAAAATAAAGACTGTATGACTTACTATATAATAGCATAGAGAGGGTGGTTCCATTAATACCAACGAAAAGTGGTGCCAATTATAAAGTAAAAAACTTTCAACATGACGGAGTCCGAGACAGAGAACAAATGTAAAGTGAGCTTTGTACTGGAGGTACGAAAAGGAGCTGACTTTCCGTTGGCAGTTTACGTAAATTTGAAGGACCTGAAGCACTCGTGTGGGAACATTAAGCATTTGGAAGATTTAAAGAAAACCTACATGAAATACGATAAGCAAATGAACATGATCTTGTCACGTAGAGTGTCGTCTTTGGTCGATGAGTTAAACAAGTCGCCTGATAATAGTTGCATTACCGTAGTCGAAATTGATGCCTCCAATTACGATGACGAAGAACTATGTGCTATCTGTTTTGAGACTCTGCGTTGCGGTGTAACCGTAACGCTACCAACTTGTTTGCACACGTTCCATTTCAACTGCTTTGACCAATGGTATTGCAGAAACAAAACATGTCCTCTCTGTCGCTGCCCATGTTTCCCAAAAGCAAATGTAAATGGTGGAGCTGGACTGCCTAATTCTTCTGATTAATTTTCTTTCTTTGCTCTTAATTATTATCTTTCAAATTCATAATTGTTAGCTTCTATGTATGGTGATGTAACTAAAATCAAGGGGAATTCAATAATCATGTCATGGCAACTAACAATTTTTATTCATATTTTCTTTACAAAGAAGAGTTTGAAATTATTATTGAAATTAATTTGTAATTTTAAAATTAAACGGGGATTATGTCCAAATAAGAAGTTGAGCTAATAAAGTGTCCTATACTTTGACATAGTTGAGAAGGCAAAATGGGCATTAAGCCCTTCGATACTTTTTCATTAAATTTGCAACCTAATTTCCTTGATGGGTGAGATAATAAATCCTAATTCAAATCCAAATAGCCGAGCCTTCGCTTTTTTTTTTTCTTCTCTCTCTCCCCAATTTCTTAGTTTTCTTCCATGTTTTTTTTTTGTTTCCTAGTGGGAGGTTGATTTCATATTTCGTTTTCTTTCCTGTTTCATTCAAGGGGAGGAGGAGGACGTTGGTTTCATATTTCGTTTTCTTTATTGTTTGATTTGTTCTAAATAGTCTCTCTAGATCTATCTATTCGGTTATTTTATTTTTTGAATCAATTTGTTGAGTTGAAGTCAATCAGTTTTCTAGTCACAATCAATGTGTCTCCTAGTTTACATAGATTAAAGACAGTTCATCCTAGTTTTGATATGATTTTATTTTATAATCTACCGGTTAATAAAGGATGTTCTCGAATTACTCATTTTTGTGTGGCTTTTGAAAATTTTCTGTTATTAAAATACACGGAAACGATAACGAAGAAAATCATTAAAATGGCTAGCATAAGTGAAATCAAGTATCTAAACATGAATGATGAATACTTTTTTTCAACCAATTTTAATTTCTAATATCTATTTTGTAATGAAATGAAAATTACATTTTTTTAAAAAAGATCCTAATCCAAATAAAACAAAGATAAATTCAAATACAAGTCGAAATCCAAATCCAAATAAAATAAAGATTGTATGAGTTGCTATATAAGAGCACTCCGGTAGAGGGCTAGACGCCATTGTTTCCCAAGCTTCAAAAAATAAATAAAAAAACTTTCAACATGACGGAGACAGAGAACAAGTGTAAAGTGAGCTTTGTACTGGAGTTACGAAAAGGAGCTGAATTTCCATTATCAGTGATCATAACTTTGAAGGAAGTGAAGCACTCGTGTGGGAACAGAAGGCACTTGGAAGAGTTGAAGAAAACCTACCAAAATTACGATAAGCAAAGAAATATGATCTTGTCACGTAGAATGTCGTCTTTGGTCAAAGAGTTACGAAACGTGGATAGTTGCATTACAGTAGTAGAACTTGATGCCTCCAATTACGATGAAGAGGAACTATGTGCTATCTGCTTGGAGACGTTGCGTTGTGGTTACATCGTAACGCTAGGTAAGTGTTTGCACAGGTTCCATCTCAACTGCTTTGACCGATGGTGTTGCAGAAAATCAAAGTGTCCTCTCTGTCGCCGCCCATTCCCAAAAGCAAATTCAAATGCAAATGCAAATGCTGGAGCTAGACCCTCTAATTCTTCTGCTTAATTTTCTTTCTTTGCTCTTGATTAATCTTTCAAATTCAGAATTGTTATAGCTTGGAATTTTCTTCTTTTTTGTTCATATTTAAATCTGATAATGCTATATAGAGTATAGACTATCACAGCTTTATTTGTTTAGTCTATGTATGGTGGTGCAAGTAGGGGGAATTCAATAATCATGTCATAGCAACTAACAGATATTTCACCAAAGGGTGAATGACTATAGCAAATGAGAAACTTGCATCTTCAAACAACTTAAAAGCACAAAATCTCACTTTCATAATCCTTTCCATTGCTCAAAACAACACAATTACAATCACTCCTCCAAGGAAACAACATTAGGATAATTACAAGGAAAAAAATGTTGTTTTTTCCAGACAGAGAAAACAGAAACACGAAACTTTTAATTCTTAAATCTTCATCAAAGATAATTGTTCATCAATGGAGCAATCCACATGACAAGAGGTTCGACAAGAGGAAGGGATGAGAATGAGACCAAGACATCTTTGCTCCATAGGAGATGGAGAGGACCGTCTTGTGCTACGATACTCAATGGAATCTTGAAGAATGATATTTCCTTGCTTGTCAATGCAGTGGAAAGTGCCCAAGAAAAACCTCCCATCTTTGATCCCTACCAGCATACGACGGAATAGTAGCTTCCTTACTCGAGTCACAGGATTGGAGTTGCTAGAGTTAGATCCATCTGAGCTGCCCAACTGAATCAAGGATTCCCCTACCTCTTGTTCCATGCCAATGCAGTTGAATTAATAACTGTATAAGATGCATCTCTGTTATTAGCTCTTCTTTTGGCAAGACATGAAATGCATTGACAAGTAGCTTAAAACACCCTCTCATCCGGTAAATCTACTTACTAATCATATTTTTTCATCATTATAAATTTATAATGAGGTTCAAGCAAGCAACCAATGAAGCTCCATAACTTATTAGAATAAATTGCACTGTCAATAGCAGATTCTCATAACAAAATCTTGTAACTAAAGACTACAATGACAACAACAGCACTACTAAAGGTTGGATTCTACACATGGAACAACTAAATATGGTGTCAATTAGTGCAACAGTTTAGATGAATTCGCGTTGAAACGAGTAAAAACTCCAGGGAAGATGATAGAAGGGAAACCTTGCACTTCAGGGTCAACTATGTTAAGTTTTAGGCAAAAGAATAAAGATCATTCAAGACTCAAGAGACAATGGATTGAAAGTGCAAAATTCATATATTTGCCAATGCAGGAAGCATAGCAAACTACTAAAAACTTCAAATTGATAGGAAAGCAATGGATATTATGAAATAGTCAAAACCCCACACCAAAAGATCAATCAAAACCTCCAAAACAAAGATAAATATGTTCTTAATTACTAAAAATAAATAGTCCTAACTCCACAATCAACCTCAACAACATACAATCCAGTATAAGAAACAAGCAAGCACAGCAAGAAAGAATATCTAGAAAAGAATAAGAACATTAATTTAACACTAAATCAGAGCAAAACCCAGAAACAGAAAGTGGGAAACAGATTCAATAAGTAAAACATAAAAGATTCAAAACAAGCATAATCAATTAAATTAAACGGAAAGGAAAAAAAACGCAGCAGTAACTTACCAAAAGAGGAATGGAAATTATCGAGAGAAAACAAAGATTGAATTTTTCACTTTGAATGATTGTTCTAGGGTATTTTCAGCTGTGTTTCATACAGGGAAGAAGAAGCAAAGTCGAGATGAGAATCGGTCGGACAATCATAAACCCAACTGACAAAGATTTTGGGACTTCTGAGGAGAGAGGCTTTTGAGTTTTGACCCGTTGGAATGGGTTAATTGGGTCCAACATATTGGACTTGGATCCATAACTCAGCCCATATTGGACTTGGATCCAGAACTCAGCCCACTGGAATTTTCTTTTATTATAAAAACAGAAATCTAAAAGGTAAAAGAAAAAGAAAAAAATAATTTAGGGTAAAAAGAAAAGAAAAAGAAAAAGAAATTCAGAAACCTGTTTCCAGTTGGAGTTTGGCAGTTGGCGGTGAAAAAAGTTTTCTGTTTCCTGATGTTAATGTAACAAAAAGAAAGAAATTTTACTAGGAAAATTTTGTTACTTGCGAATCCGAGGAAACTTCACCAAAGGGCACAGCTTCGTGTTTTCCTGTTTCTGTCTATCCCTCGCTTTCTTCTTTTCTTCTGCTTCCCAAGGAGCTTTTTGTGTTGTCTCATTATCTGAATAACCCTCTCTCTCTTACTGGTACGCTTTCTCGTTTCATTCCTCCAACTGGGTTTTCCTTCAAATCTCCTCCTTCCGCTTGTGTCCTTGCTTTTTCTTTTGTAGGGTTTTACACTTTTTCTCTAGTCTTCTAAGTTTGTCTAGCCTTCAATTTTTCAATGGAGAATATTGCATTGCGAATAGAGTTTTAATCAATCTAAAAAAAAGGTTTTTTCCCCTTCTTTTTTTGTTATATATTGTGGTTGCCGTATTGGTTGGTTAAAGTCTGATTATTTTTCTGGTTTGGGTATCTTTCTATTTTATTTAGATGAGTTTTCCCTGAGTTTTGCAAATTTCTTCTATGGGGTTTTAAGGATTTTCTGTAAAGTAGCTGAGAAATTGATAGAAAGTGAAAAAGCAATGCTAAAACTCAAGCTATAGTTTTGATAAATAAAGTTTAAAATTTGTTAGAAGAAAACCTGTGAATGATAACTATTTTTACTTACATTGTATTGAAATTCGTTTGATTGCCTTAGGTTAGGACTTGGACTTAGTTTACGGTTTTAGCAGTTGACTACAATGGGGGAGAGTGCAAAGCGGTATCGAGGCCAAAGAGATAATGATGGGGATAGTAGGAATCAGAAGAGAAGATTGAATGATAAAGATGATAAGAACAATGATGAATTGGTTGTTTATAGAATACTCTGCCCTGATGGAGTGATTGGAAGTGTCATTGGTAAAAGTGGTAAAGTCATAAATTCGATTAGGCAGGAGACGAGGGCAAAGGTTAAGGTGGTTGATCCACATCTTGGTGCTACGGATAGGGTTATTATAATCTATTGCTATGTTAAGGATAAGGAAGAAGTTGAGATAGACGATGAATTCAATGACAAAGAACCCTTATGTGCTGCTCAGGACGCTCTCCTTAGAGTTCATGCTGCAATTGCAAATGCTGTGGCAGTTGCAGGGGATTCTGATAACAGGCGGACAGATAAGTATAGGGAGGAATGTCGAATTCTTGTCCCATCTAGCCAATCCGCTAATATCATTGGAAAGGCTGGTGCAACTATTAAGAAACTGAGGGGCAAGACCAGGAGCAACATCAAAGTTATTGCTAAGGATGCAAGCGATCCTAGTCATTCTTGTGCCATGGATTTTGACAACTTCCTTCAGGTTTGTATCATTTGCAAATATCTTTAATTGTGCCAGGCGTGATGATTTGTGCGAATGCCTCCTTGTTAATCATTTTGAATTTATATTATATTCAGTTGTTTAGCTTGTCAGTTTATCAACTACTGGCTATAGGTGAAATGGGGAAATATAGATAAAATCTTAGACAGATTGCACTTGTTACCAGGATTTGAATTTATGTTCTAAGTGTTGACAGTTATGTGTTTTAGCCAAATTTACTGCTAAATTCATAAAAGTTCACATCTGTTTGAGATAATTGATATCTCAATTGCTGTAAAGGCAATGCTTTCATCTTCATATAGGGTATTTTCTTCATGTTGGTTCAATATCAGTTTGTTGTAATCTATTTATTTATTGCTCCATTGATCAGTTTTCTGTGTTTCTGCGCTCCTATTAATAGATAAGAGGTGAACCAGAGGCTGTGAAAAAAGCTCTTTTTGCTGTTTCTGCAATCATGTACAAGTTCAGTCCCAGAGAAGAAATTTCTCTTGAGACAACAGTGGCAGAAGCTCCTCGAGCCCCGAGCATTATAATCCCATCAGATGTCTCTATTTATCCACCCAGTGGCTTATATCCAAATCCAGATCCGATCATTCCTTCTAGATCAGTTCCGCCAATATTGGGTGCTAACCATGTGCCAGATCTACAGGGATATGCTGATACTGGGAGTACCTGGCCTCTATATTCATCTGCCGTTCCTGTAGTTTCTGGTTTTGGCGGTGCATCTCTATCACAAGAGTTAGTAGTCAGAGTGCTATGCCCATTTAGCAAAATTGGGCGTGTCATTGGCAGTAGAGGAGGTACTATTAAAAGTATAAGGCAGGCAAGTGGTGCTCAAATTGAGGTTGATGATACAAAGCTTGGTCGAGAGGAGTGTGTTATCACCATCAAAGCTACAGAGGTAGTCTCTCAGCTGAATTTTCTAGTTTCAGTTCCAGTATTGATTCTCAATTTATCAAATAGTTGGGTTCTCTCTGTTTCTTACGTGTTAATGTGACGTGTTTGACTTAACAGTCACCTGATGATTTAAAATCCACGTCTGTTGAAGCTGTTCTGTTGCTGCAAGGGAAGATTAATAATGAAGATGATGATACTGTGACAATGAGGCTCCTTGTTCCATCTAAGGTTATTGGTTGCATTATTGGAAAAGGCGGTTCTATTATCAATGAAATTCGGAAGAGAACTAAGGCTGATATTCGTATATCAAAAGGGGAGAAGCCGTGTTATGATCCCAATGATGAGCTCATTTCGGTTTGTTCTCTCCCTCTCTCTCGCTCATATATATATGCATAATCATCTTCCTTCTATTGAACTGCTTTTTTCCCCCCTGCTAACTCTGCTTCTTGTAGATTTCTGGGGAAGTTAGCAGTGTGAGAGATGCGCTTATACAGATTGTTTTGAGGCTGCGAGATGATGTTTTGAAAGAAAAGGATAGCATTCATAACCCTCCTATAGGTGCAGATTCTCTTTACTCCAGTGGTGCCAGTCTTTCAGTGCCATCTCTCTTACCTTCTATTCCTGCAGTTCCTCCTTTGGCTTTTGATCAAAGGGCTGAAAGTGGAAGTGGCCTTGGTGTACTTCCTACAAGCAGCCTCTATAGCTATGGAACCCTGCCGGTATGTAATTGTGGAATTGTTCTTACTGCTGCCATCATAACTGCTGTCTTTTCCTTTTCCATTAATCTCATCCTCGTCAAGATTTGTGTCATCTGTATACATCATCTTTATAATAGTGTTACTTTTGAGATCTCACATCTTTCTCTGTTGAATCTCATCCGAGGTTTAGTGAAATGAATGATACATTTTCTAACAATAGCTTTTTTGAACCTCAATTCTTTTGTATTGAATTCAAACATGCTTGTAGTAAGCTGCTTGAGTTCTATTAGGACCTAGTGACGTCATTATGACTTTTGGGTAGTTTTCAGTTGGAATGTGATTTTGGGGTGGTTTTCTGAATGGTTAATTTGGTCTTCAGTTATTGGCACATTTCCCTTGTCTTTTGCTGATTGATTTCTTTATTATTATATTATTAAATTGCCATATTAGACTTTTTTTTCCTCATCTGATTTCTTACTTTACTTCTTTGATACGTCTTCTTTTCTTCCTCTCTCATAGATGGGAGAAAATGGCTATGGGTCCATGTCCTCGTATTCCTCGAAGCTCTATGGAGGGTTTGTATATCATGCTCATTAGAAACTGTGTTTAAGTTCTTTGACTTCTATCCCTTCTACTAGAATCTGCTTCTTCAATTTATTGTCTTCATACAGGTTGTCTTCTACTCTTGAAATATTGATCCCTGCTAATGCAGTTGGTAAAGTGATGGGCAAGGGAGGGCTCAATTTGGCCAACATAAGGAAGGTTGGTTTATCACTATTCACTTGTCCTCTCTACCTTATTGATTGTTAAGCTAAAGAGCAAGCGTTATTTAATGGTAATCTCACTGTGCCTTGATCCCTTTCAGATATCAGGGGCCATGATTGAAATTTCGGAATCCAAATCCTCACGAGGGGAGCGTATTGCTCTTATCACTGGCACGCCGCAGCAGAAGCGTGAAGCTGAAAACTTGATTCAGGCATTTATGATGGCCACCTGAATTTTAAAGATGTTCTTGAGTAGTTGAAGGTGAATAGTTAAAATTCTTGGAATTTTCTCCCTCAAATGTTCTCTCCCAGTAGTTCCCTTAGGATTGGTTTTTGGAGATGGGTTCTCATTCTAGTCTCTTCAGCTGGACTCGTTCTCATTCTTCCATAACAGTGCCTTTCAAGATCATTCTGAAAGCTTTGCTGCTGGTCTAACATTCATGGGAGTTAGGTTCCGTCTTCATTGCTTAAAACTATACCCTATCTGCGATATCTTAGAACGTTCTAGGATCTTTCTTTCCTTGGGTACTGTTATATCAGGTCTTATCTTTTCTTAGTATGGCGTCCGTGTTTCCAATACTTTTATACTCTGAATATAATGATTGCGCCAAGCAATATTTTCATGCCCGTAAATGACAAGTTTATAGCATGTTTATTTATTGTTGTCCTGCCTTTCCATCTCTTGCTCTCAGCTGCTCAATAGAATGGATCTTCCCATTGACAGTACAAGTGTGACACTTTGATGATTATTCCTCCATCTTTTCCCTGGTCACCTTGCAGTAATTTCAATAGGATCAGAATCATCCATCGGAAATAAATAGACCATTAACAATTCTGTCCAGTACTTCTTTCCTTCCCTTTTGCTCTATTTTTAATCTTGGACGTATTCTACTTGAGAATAATTGCATGTAATTGTTCACTAAATACTCTATTGCTTTCCCAGATATTGGTTACCAAGTTAACTGAAATCTCTTTTTCTTACTTCTACATGGCTTATGAAGAGATTTTTTTTTCTCATCCTGAATACCGATGCCCTTTCTGGAACCTTTCCTAGCAAACATGAACAAGATGTGTTCTTAAAGCGCAGCTCCTGTTTCAACATGCCTCAGTTACACTTCATAAACCTTGTTGTTCTTAATTGAAAAATACTTGAGCTTTTGGGGATAAGGAATCACTGCATTGTTTGTTTGCAAGTTCCTCGTACTAGGATGTCAGTTACCAATATTAATGGTATGAATAGTTCATTAGCACCATTAGTGATGCTTACTCTGCTAAGTATCACATCATTTCTTAGAATGACACTAGCATATAGGAGAATTGAAGTGGCTGGCTGTATTTCAAACCGTTTTTTTTTTTTTTTTCTGTTTAATGTTTTCTAGGACATTATATTATGCATTTTCCATTCTTTACATGACATTTTTCTTTGCAGTGCTTTTCGACCTTTCTTCTTTTTTCTTCTTCTTCTTCCCTATCTCTGACCACGTCCCTTGCAATTGATAACAAGGTGAATACGCTTTTTATTGTCATCCAGCAGTAGTTTCAATCCTGCGGTGCTTCCAGAGGCTGCTAGCCTTTCTTCCATGTTGAAATTATGGCTGCCATTTCTATAATCTCAAATGATTTTTCTTCTATGTTCTCGTGCTCTAAGGTCTTCTCTTCTATCTGTTCTGTTCTATAACAATGCTCGATCTCCTGCTTATGTATGTTTAGAAGTTCTATAACAATGCTTGATCTACTGCTTATGTATGTTTAGAACCACTTACTCTTCTGTCCATCTACATATAGAACCATCTATATTTAGAATGAAGATGACTATGTTCAGAATCGCTATATCATATTCTGCCATCAAAGATTTTTTTAGGTTGATCATTAGTTAGAAGATATTCGTTTTACTGACATAATGCCGCTGGATGGTATGGACTACTGTTCATAGTTCACCCCACCCTTTCCCTAAGGCTGAGGGTGGCTAGCTTTGGTAGCAAGCTCCTGTAATATAAGTGATACATGTAACATGTTTGTAGATATGCAAGATATTTTAGTGGTGTTAGAAGTGATTGTATATGTGATTGGATCCAAAGCTATTTTTCTTTGCTCAATATCAATTTCTTTCTGTAACTGAAGTCAAGAAAGAGTTATAAGACATGTAAAAACATGTGATGACTTGCTCTGTTCTGCTCCTTTAATGGGAATGAAAATCCTTTTAAGGAAACCTATTCATGTGTTATTTTCTCCTTCATTCTTGATTTTGATTTGATAATAGTTGCACTAAAAGGAGTAAGCAGCAGGCAACGCACTAAGCTCTTTAATGTTTATTATCATGACCGAAGGCTTTGTTCTTTTGGCATTTGAAAATGAAAACAGAGCTTTTTGCTTATGTTTTTCTTTGGTAAATGGTAATATCATGTGAAATTGTCATCCTCTGCAGATTATTTTTTTTTTCTATTTTAGAGTTGTGTGAACAACTGAACATGATTGGTTTGATTGGATGCTATTGCTACGTCTACCGTCTAACCTTTTACTTGTACCAATGAAATACTCTGCCACCTGCGGCGAATAGATAGAGTTCTTGGATTGAATCTTACGTGTAAACCAATAAACCATCAATTCCAAAGTTTCTTCCTTGAGATAAAAACATTATCTTTCATTTCCTAATATGACAGAAGAATGGAGTAAAAATTTCTGGAAAAAAAAAAACAGAGCAATTTTTTCTGAATAAAAGTGAGCATCTTTGTAAACAAAAGAAATGGGATTGGCTTAGTTTTGTTGGTTTCCTACAAATGGGATAAAAAGAATGGAGTCATTGGGATTTGGAAAGAGTTGGATATTTTATTTTCCATGCGTGATGTATCAATCGCTATCATCACCGCTTACAAACTTAAGCATAACGACAGTCCAGTGTTAGAAAACAGACAGGTGATAAATTAAGAGAGCAGAAATTAGATTTAGAGAAACGTTAGTAACATTTTTAACTAACAACTGGGTCGCGGGTGTTGAGAGAAAAATCAGAGTAATTTGAAGCATAAATTTTATTTGGTGTCCCTGAAGAAATGGCGGCAACGAGGAGACCGTTGCAATCTTTGTTAAGCAGATTGAGCAGAACAAGCAGGAGCTATGGTGTCGTGGCTGAAGGCAGCTCTTCTTCTTCTGCATCTTCTTCTTCCCACCTTATCAACCTTGAATATGAATATAGTGCCCACAAGTTAGTTCCTTTCTCGATCTGTCTCTCTTTATCTCCTATGTTATTGGATACATATTGAGCCCTTCTTTTTTTTTTTTCTTTTCTTCCCTTGTTTTGGATTCTGGGTTTTGGTCATGTTGATCTGAGACATATCTACTGTTTGTTATATGATTTGGGTCTTTCGTATTGCTTTCTCATCTTCAAGCTTTTTGCTTGGTTCCGTTAGGATGATTGAATATATGAAAAGAAACGTTCTTTTCATTGTTTGAATTGATTCCGTGCTTCCAGGTTTCTAAAGTTGTGCTTCTGTTCATAGTTCTTTATGCTGTCCAAGTTCAGAGAAAAGAAATTCTTCAAGTGTTTTTATTTTGCTTATCTGTAGTGTGCAACTGAATTGTTTAGATTAGTGAATATATACAGCGAATCTTTGAGATTATGATTCAACAAGTGCAAATTTGAAAATTGTGAAGCTTTTTCATTGGAAGATAAAGATTTTCTGATGTTTCCACTTTGTTTATATGTATCTTGATTGCATTTTGGTTATCCTATTCAAAGTAGATCTTAAATGTCCAAGATAAATCCAAAGTACTGCAACCTTCTGGTGGTCTACTCCATATCGTGGAAATTTAAGGGCTGTGTTTTTTGCAGTTGTCTAATCTTTCAAATTTTCTGAGTAGGAGTTTGTGGATGTTTTGTATATTACATTGTGAATTATTGCCTGTTTTTGATGATAGAGTTAGTGAACTCACTTTTCTGGTTAAAGTACAGTTACCATCCAGTTCCTGTTGTATTCTCTCAAGCAAATGGGTCAATCATATGGGATCCAGAGGGCAAGAAGTATCTTGATTTTCTATCAGCTTACTCAGCTGTAAATCAGGTATAACCAGCCTCTAATATTATGTTATAGCATCTGAACACCTTTAAGTGCCTTTTAATGTGTCCTTGTAGTCAGCATTCCAAGATAGATTTATTCAGCAGAAGTGTCGGTGTTGGGCATTGCTCTTGCCAAAAACCGTTCTCAGTCAAAAGACAGATTCAACCAACATAAATATGATGTTTTGCAAATATTTTGACACTTTCAATTTATGTTCCTCCATTGTTGATTGTCATGTTTTCCTACTGTAGGGACATTGTCATCCGAAGATCTTGAAAGCATTCCAAGAACAAGCAGAAAGACTCACTCTCAGCTCCAGGGCCTTCTACAATGACAGATTTCCAGTTTTTGCAGAGCGTCTGACAAGTATGTTTGGCTATGAAATGGTGCTTCCCATGAACACTGGTGCCGAAGGAGTGGAAACTGCTTTGAAGTTGGCAAGGAAATGGGGTTATGAGAAGAAAAAAATACCCAAAGATAAGGTAAATCCTTTTACTCTTGTTTACTTGCCTTGCTTTGTGATCTGTACAGACCCTTCACCTGATATAAGGCCAGTAATTAGGACGGTATACTCTTCCTTCTTGTTGGGGGCTAGGTGGGTTGGGTCATTTGTGCATCTGATTGCATTTATTTACTATTTTTCATCATCAAATGGCTGTAATTAGAGATGGTCAAGTGCTTTTTTTATATACAAGAATAAAATGTAGAATTAGTTTTTTTTTTGGCACCAAAAATGTAGAATTAGTTTAGAAGGCAGAAACCTTGTGGTTTTCCTTTCCTATCTGATTTAGTAGCAAAGCAATCATGATTTTGCAGCTAGTGTTGGTGTAATGTTAGTCTTCTATCTGGGATAGTTACTCATTTCAGGATCATGGAGATTAATGTATATGAGATCTTTATGAGTATTTCTCCTATTTCTATTTGAGTAAAATGCCAGGCATATGCAGGCTATTATTGTCTCTTGTTGTGGTTGCTTCCATGGTCGTACATTGGCCGTCATCTCTATGAGCTGTGACAATGAGGCTACTCGTGGATTTGGGCCATTGTTGCCTGGTCATGTAAAAGTTGATTTTGGTGATCATGTTGCCCTTGAGAAGGTCTTTCAAGGTATAGTCCAGATTTTGTTTCAATTTAAATTTTACAAGGTGCTTAGGAAGCCTATTTCTTCTGGATGATTACTTAGTTCAATCCCTCACCATTTTCAGTGTTCTGAGATATGCAGTTGAGAGTTTCTTTTTGAAAATAGAAGTGCTGAACATTAGAGTGTTCTAATACATTACTTATTCCTTTTATGAGTGCAGAACATGGAGACAGGATAGCGGGATTTCTCTTTGAACCTATTCAAGGAGAGGCTGGTGTAAGTTTAGACTCAAATGTTTGTGGTTGGCTGTTAAATACTTTGATGGGCTTGCTTGTTTTTCAAGGTTTTGCTTCATCTGGTCTAGCAGATCTGTGAACTTTAAGTGAGCTAGGAGTTTGTTCATCTCTTGTTTGGTGACATACATATAAATAGTGCTCTTGGTCTTGCTAACTTTGACTTGCAACTTATAAGAGTTTTAGCATTTTTTAACCCACTTAATTATGGTTAGGATTCAAACTATCTTATACAGTTTCATGATTAATTTCTTGACACGTAATTTAATGAAGGGACGTTTGACCTTGTAACCTCTTTTGTTGAGACTTGAGAGTACTCTCTACCAATCACATTTGTTATAGATACATACAGTCTTTAACATTCAGAATTTTCGGCCAAGTGTCTTTTACTGATTTTGTAAGTCCTTTTTGCAATTTGAATTCCAAATAATGTACTGAATTATAGCCCGATCTTCAACCTGATTTGGAGACCACCAAGTGTTTCCTAAGAGGATGAATCTTTCCTTTCGTTTTTCATTTTTGGGACAACCTTTGCTCAAATCAAGCACTTTTCAGTTGTTATTGCCTTTATCCTACATTCTTTGACAATGTTCTTTGTTTTCTTCTCCCTTTTTCATTGATAGGTTATAATACCTCCAGAAGGGTATCTAAAAGCAGTTAGAGATCTTTGCTCAAAATATAACATTCTGATGATTGCTGATGAGATACAAAGTGGCCTAGCACGGTCAGGAAAAATGCTGGCTTGTGATTGGGAAGAAGTTCGCCCAGATGTTGTAGTAAGGCCCATGCTTAACATTTCTAAGTTTTGATGAAATTCCTGTATATCTGATGTGAATGTAACAGAATTTGGTTTGTTTCTTTAATATGAAATAAAATTTCGCTGCATGTATAGTTAAAAAGGTTTTTAATTCATTTATGATAATTGGGTTCACAACTTTATGTGGCTAATTCTTCTCTTCCATTGGATATAGTTTGGCATTTTAAATAGAAAATCTGTTAAGTTGATTAGAATGGTGAGATTACTACTAAAACTTGCAATTAGAATGGTTACATTGTTGGTGGAACTGCTTGTATAATTTTTCTTTCATGCATAATTATTTCTAGCCGCCTTTCTTTTTTTAACAATATAGATGTCACGGTCAATGAACTCAATTCTTTTGAGTAATTAATACTCTTTGACTCATTCAGATACTTGGAAAAGCTTTAGGAGGTGGGGTGATACCAGTAAGTGCAGTTCTTGCTGACAAAGATGTAATGCTTTGCATTCGACCAGGAGAACATGGAAGGTTTGTAGTTCTCCCCAGAAGTTCCTGCTAAATGGGTCACTTCATCCTTAAACATCTTCAAAGAAACTTGGTTGTTTTCCTTTCATTATATGCATGACTTTGTGTCTCCAAAAGCCATATTTTTGATCTCTCTGCTAATTGAGATGCGATTGTTTTGTTCTGCAAAAGCTCACTTCAGTCTTACTGCTGTTTGTTGTCAGCACCTTTGGGGGGAATCCTTTGGCTAGTGCAGTGGCCATTGCCTCACTAGACGTACTCCAGGAGGAGAAACTTGCTGAGAGGTATTGAATATTCCTGCACATTGATTGTCAAGATTAGTATGAGGAAGAAAAATTAGAAATCATGCCGTCTCTTACGAAAATGTTTGATCTTTTACAAGTTTGGTGTAAATGAAATTTTGGCAAGATCAAAATGTGGAGATAAATATACATCTTGAAATAATATCCCAACAGCTAGAGAAGGATTTGAATCTCACATGACATTTGCAGCTTTACATTCCAAATAATAGCCATTAATTTAGCAGATCATTAACCAAGATGTGTCTTGTAAATATCCTAATCTGAGCGAAGAAGTTCTGATTCTTTGATGATTAAGTTTCTCTTCATCATTATAAATTTTTAAACAGAATCAATATATCAAGGATTTAGAAAAACCATAATTAGTCATTTAAATTCAACGTGAAATTTGCTTCATGCATAACCTTGCTTGATTTGCCATGCATATATAGCTGATGTTCATCTATTTCTCCACTCCTCCCTTCCCTTCCCCTGTCCTTTCTCTCTTCGTTTTTGTATAGATTATGTTAATCACTAGATCCTATTCCCCAGATCCGCCCATTTAGGAGAAGAACTTTTACGGCAACTGCGTAAGATTCAGGAGCAATTTCCAAACTACATTAAGGAAGTTCGGGGAAGGGGTTTATTCACTGCTGTAGAGTTCGACAACAGGACTTTGTTCCCTGTTTCAGCATATGATATCTGTCTAAAGATGAAAGAAAGAGGAGTTCTTGCCAAGCCCACACATGACACAATTGTACGATTGACTCCTCCGCTTTGCATGAGGTAAGAGGGAATGTTTAATTAACACCTTATAGTTTTCTGTGTGCTTAGAATGGTACTACTACTTTCTAATGAGGTTATTGAAATGTTGAGACTTGAGAGGTGCTGCTCTCGCCTGGTGCTCAAAATTCATTATTTCCTCATACTCCCATTTGGTGGTTTGGGCCTTCAAATACACAGCATGATCTAATTTGGGCTAGGCTACTGGGAAGAACCCGTGTGCATTGTTCCTGTATTTTCTCTTCAACATATAGAGGATTAGAAAACTTCATTAGGTGTTTTTCATTTGGTATAATGGGACAAATTGGATGTTAGGTTTATTGCTTAAATACTTGACTTTATATTTCACAGATACCTTTTATAATATTTTCTACCGAGTTATGGTGGGGATTTTAGTTAATCCTGCTTTTGAAAGAGGGAACTAGGATGGCTCCAGGCTTTTCTTTTTAATGATAACTCCAGCCGTTCTCGTCCAAATGCTTTTGTCCTTTATCTTCTGTTGGGAAGCTCTATTTTCTTATACTTAATCCTAGGCCCTAGTCAGCGACCCACCAGACCATTGATCATTGCCCCAGAAACTTGCTCTAATCCCCATTATTACTTTCTAGAAGTAGCAAGAAATGAGTACTTGAGTAACTCTAGATGTTTCGCAGTTATTCAATCCAGTTGTTGATTATTCTTTATCCTTTGGATTTAGGTGTTTCAGTGATCTTGTGACCTTAGTCTGTTTCTTCTGGAAGTTTTGATGCATGCTAAAGCTTTTTCTTATCCTTTTTGTCTTATCATTTTATCTAGAAATATGGACTCATCTTTCTGGAAGTATTTATTAACTTATCTGAGGTCCATTCAATGATATTATGTCATACCGTGCAAAACATCTTTTATTATCCAAATTAATGATGTTTCACGACTTATAAAACAACATGCTTGAGGAGCTATCTGTTTGTCTACATTGTCTTAACTAGTCTCTTCTTCTTCATCCTTTTTTCCCCCGGTCTTATGACTCTTTTGTATGGTAATCACAGATATTAGTGAATAATAGGGATCAAAACCATGTCTGTTGTATTGCTTTTCTAGTTAATGACATCACCAACATGTTGGTAGAGCTGTTAATCAGTATTTATCTAATTTCTATTTATGTGATAATTTATGACCTTAACCCTGTGTTCACAGTCCGGATGAGCTCCAAGAAGGATCAAAGGCGCTGCAAGATGTTCTGGAATTTGATCTACCAAATATACAGAAGACCAAGCCAAAAAATTCTCCAACTACAGCTACAACTTGTGATCGATGTGGGCGAAACTTGTACACTTCTTGAGAAAAGATCTCTAAATTATTTGTTAACCAGTATATATGCTAATAAAATCCTTAAATATGGATTCTCAAGTCTCTTCTCCATCCCTTTTCAACAATGTTCTGAAAATAAAAATTACATACTATCCTATTATTACCCATACGTGCAAGCAGGACTTACTACACCATCAAACTTCTAGTTCTTTGTTATTAATAATAACTATAGCTTTGTCAGTATCTGCATTCTGTAATTTGTTGGATCAGGTTTTTACTTCCAGAGCCCGGACCAGAAACCCAGAATGAACGGTAAGCTGCAACTGATAGCACTCATCTGTTTTGATCAATAAGTATATCATTTCTATGTTTGCCGACATCTTTCTATGTAGGACATGATTTAGTTGTTTGATATCTGTTTCTCTTTACTAGCTTTGTCACTTTCTGATTCTTTTCACTTGTTTTGTCAATCAAAGAACTAAGTTAGTTTGATCTAGACAAGTAGCTAACAACTTGATAATGTGATCTAATTCTGGCCCTGGGGAAAGTTGTTGCCCTCAAGAGATTGCTTCCCTGTGGTGGGTCTCTTATTAAATTAGCATACCTGCAATTGTTTAATCCAGTTTCTTTTTTACACTTTGTTTAAGGGAGACATGAAGGAGACAAATGATTGCAAAATCCTTGGTGGTTTATGTAATCATAAAACAAAACACCAGTTTTGTATTCTTTTACTATATATTGTTTTTATGAACCCTACTTGGAGCCTTGAAAACTCAGCATATTCTAGCTGAAACTTTATATAGAAATATACATTATTTTTGTGGGAAACAATCCTTAGCTGGATTTCCATCATTGTTTTTGTGATTACTTGTTGGAAAAGTCTTAGCTGTTTTCTTGGCCATCATATTTGGAAGAATTTTTAGTTGCTCTGCTTTTTTATTTAATCATTAATCATCAATCAGATTAATTTTGTCTTATGGTCCTTTAAATTAAATGATTATCTTAATCAATATATATACTTCGTTTATATTCTAATTTCTATTACCTAAAATATTCCCTAAAGTTGTCCGGTAGCTCGATGGGGTCGTCGATTGATTCATCTTTTGTGAGTGAAAACTTCGCAAATAAGGACAGAGAATCTTAATTTGTATCATTGTCAAAAATCAAATTGGAATCTCACTGATATGGGGGCAAGGGCAACATAAAATAATAACAAATTTAACCTTTCTTGTTTGGATTTTTTTCCAAATAAGTACTAATAATTTGTTAAATTAAAGTTACTAAAGAGAAGAATCTATATCTACCTCCAAAAAGAAAAGGCTGAATAAAGTTATTAGGGATACCCCATTTTATTCCAGAAATTATGTTACGTCGATGACATTGTTTACAATATGCTTAGTTCCGGTGATGATCATGTTCAGTTTCGGAGAACCAATCATATAAGAATACTTCACTTGATTAAGAAATGTGAGTGTTTGCCTACATTTTGTTTGTATTTCAAGTAAAATATGGATTTAGTTTCTACTTAACTTAAATTATGTAAAGGAAAATGATGTTTATTTAGCTCATTTGAACACTTTTCACATCACTCGTCTTATAGACAAGTGAAAGGACTATTTTACCCCTAAAATGAATAGTGAGACATTAGGAGTAGTGTAGATTATCCTATCTCCAATGTCAAGACAAGTCACCATCATTTATGGAGATTTACGGATCGATTAGACTTTCACCTGCGGATTTTCTGGATTTACAAATCATCTACCAAGAGGGGTCTGTGGAGACTCGAAACCAAATACCTTCCACCACAAATCCGAGCCTTTACCACTTTGAACAAACTCATTGCCATTAGAAACAACTTTTGAAACCATGGAAGATTTGCCATGTGAGATGGGTCCATATTTCCATCTTGTTTATAAAGATTTTTTTTACCAACTCCAATCAAGAAATGAAATGATAAATGGGCTCATTTTTGGCGTGCAAATGAACACAGTAGATAGAGTCCCTTCTTGCCTTTGCTTTCCACCATTAATAAGGGAATTTAAAGTGTTGTTCCCACACTTCCATCCCTTGAGGTTGGTAAAGTATGTCAGCAGCGAATTCTCTAGATGCTTGGCCATGTCTTGTTTGCTTCTTCTTAATTTACTTTCATTCATGAATCATCATCATCATCATATAGTAAATTTTAACCCTGCCTATACAACTAGATTGAGGGGCTTGCTCTATAGTGGTCCGGGAGGAATAGACTTATTAATATATTGAAAGGAAAATTTCAGAACAAAATTACAAAACGTTTTACTTCAGCTTTGCAATTCTTTTTTTAAAGTTTAAACGGCTAGAAAGTAGAAACCCTTTTGAATTTCATTACAAAAAGACCTAGAAATAGAATATAGTATATTATATAGATATTGAAATGAAACTAAACCTTGTTCGTTCAAGTCTTTCTTATTGGTAAGCCAATATTGGTTATTGTATGTCAAAATTTCTACCGTAATCTTAGACTTGAAATTACTTGTTGGACCTTTTTTGCTTTTGTCTTTAAATGAAATTTGTTGGTGAAAGGAAAATATTCACTTGAGCTACCTGAAAATGACAGAAATGAATGTGGTGAGGAAATGAAAACCAAGGCCTCATAATTCACCTGATCTCGTATTATTTCTCTCATCATATGAATGAGGTGGGACTCTTTTAATTAATATTTCTTTAGGTGAAGTTCCCATCGAAGATGCTACTTCACAAAGAGTCTCGAAAAGGAAAATCAACGAGAGATTGGTTCAATCGATTAGTTTGTTCATTTATATAATAAGAGATTTCGGATCTCAACAACACCAATGGTTTTTATTCAGGGTGTGTTTAGTAGAACGGTGTGGTAGCGGTGTGATTAATACTGTCTAAGTACTGTACAGATGAGATTACACTGTACACGTCAAATTAGGTACTGTACAGATGAGATTATTAGAGCAGCGATTGAAAAGGAGATTTACGCTTTAGGCTGCGTTTGACCGATGCACTAGTACACCGGCCAAACGACTGGTGAATCGATGCAATAAACATGGCCTCAAATCGATTAGTTCATTCATTTAAACAATAATCGATTATTATTTGTTCGAGCAGCATATTAATTTGTCCACAAATTTTAATTTCCAAGTGCCCAAGGACAAAATTCTTGTAGGAGAATCACTGTTCATGCCAATATTGACTTAGAGTATAAGAATTACTAAATAGAGTGCAGCAGGGAGTAGGTAATGGATCGGTTGACTCAAAATAATTACATCAATTTTTCAGAAATTGCGGCTTTGTTGCAGCAGGCCAAGATATAAAAAATGAAATTGCTTGATACCCTAAAACTTATCATAATCTTTCAAAGTTGTAACCTTATCTCCCATCTGATACATTCAAAGAAACAACTTGCAAGCTCTAGTGGAGTCTGCAGAGTACTGCAGGTTCATTTTGGTCAAATGAAGGTATATTTTTTCTGGTAGGTGGACCTATATATATATATATAATCATCATTTTCATTCCATTTTTATCTACAAAACTATCCCAATATCCCAATTTCCTCTTTGCTCTTTCAGTGTCCAACTTGAAAACTTGTGAAACATGCAAAATAGACTGAAAATACAGATACATGCTTGCACTATAAAATTTCACAAAAATGATGGAAACTATGAACTATGAAGCAAGTTGCTTGTACCAAACTCCCAATAGTTATCAACAAGATTGGTAGGCGAGATCTTTTCGTTTTATTTTATAGAAAATCTCGTCTTCATCCGGTAATTATATTAAATTCTAATTAATTTCAAATCAAGTCATGTCAAATGTAAACAAGAGAAAAATTCTCTCAATATTCATTTTTACCTAGATTTTATAGACAAAATTGTGCTTAACATATTATACAATGACTTAATACCCTTTTTTCCCCTTCAACTTGCAGTGTTTGGATGTTTTATCCCATGAATTTCAATTTTGGACATTTTAACCCCTGAATTTCAATTTTGGGATGCCACGTCAGTATCTTGATAGTGCCGTTAGTCTCAGGGGATAAAACATCCCAAAATTGAAATTCAAAAGATAAAATGTCCAAAATTGAAATTCATTGAACAGAACGTCTACACGCTACAAATTCAAGGAAAAAAATTCATTATACAATTGATGACATCCACCGAAAAGCTTTGTTCTTAGCTTAGATTCAATAAAATCTTTTTTTTTTTTTACTTGATTGAGATTAGATTAGTTTCATTATTCTCCTTGGCATAAAATATAAAATATAAAAAGAGATCAGATTTCCCACCCAACGATGATGGGCCATGGAATTACCTTGAGTTGTTACATCATGTAAGGGTTAGAGAAGTTGGGAGGACCACAAACAAACCAACCCTACACATTTTTTTTTTATTCTATAGTAGTAGTAGATTAGTTATTATAATTACTAACTAATAATTAATTACTCTACCTCAAAAAAGAAATTATAATTATTCAATAATCTCTACTTCTTGAGTAGTAGAGTCCTTTAAACAGCCAAAAGTTTAACATAAAATCATATTTAAACTTTAAAGAAGCGATTAATTAGTAAAATTAAAGCCTAATGAGAAGCAATATTATAAAATTCGATCCATCAAAATCCTTGGGTTGGGCCCTTCTAAATCTCCAAAAGAGAGTGAAAAACAGGGAGGACCACTCTTTTTCAGGTATCTGATCTCTTCCTAGTCTCAATGGGTCAACTTTTTTTTTACATTTTCATTTCCTTTTTCCCAATTTCCCCATTGTTAATTCTTCAAGAGATTATTATTACTCTTTGAGTCTTTTCCCATGTTAAAAAAAATAAAAAAAAGGAATATTCATGAAATCTCTGCTTCTGCTTCTGCTTCTGTTGGGAGTTAGGGTCCAAGAAAAACAAAAATCAGAATATCAGATATTACTAGTCTGCCAAATTTAGGGAAATTGATAAGATAAGACTTTAGAGTATCACATTTTGCCTATTAAAAATTATAATCTGTCTCATCATCTTATCTCTAAAGGGAGGAAATCCACATTTCAATATATTTGATTATTATAATTAATTAATATATTTAAATCATTTAGTTGATGTTTCTGTCATTTCTTTGATTTATTGTAGATTTGGCCTCAAGTGAAGTAGTTTATAATATACATACATATATATACTATTAGTCATTTTATTGGCATTGTCACATCATTAATTAAATTGTGATTAAAATTAATTATAGGAAATGTACAATGTAACATCAATTACCTAATAAATCTATCATGGTCCTAGAGGGACAATTATGCCAAGTGGATGCCATGAACATTTATCAAATTTTAAAGTTAATCATCATGCTGTCACAAAAACAAAGGGGGGTAAGCAAACCATTCCAAATTTCTTAAATTAAAATGGTCCCTTTTGGAGGCTAAGGTCACTATACATTCCAAAAAGACAGGGGACCCATTTTAAACATGATTATGAGTAGTTAAAAGTTTGATTAATAGCACTAATTATCATTTGCACAATTTGATAATTATTTACTTATTTTTTTCCCTATCAAATTCAATAGCAAAGTTTGTGTATCCCCTCCCCCCATTGACTTCCTTTTGATTTGATTATTGCAACTTTTATTGCTCAACTGTTTTTTCTCATGAATTAAATTCCTTCCCCCTAATAACCCTTTTGTTTCCATGTATATATGCTCATTAATCTCTCACTTTTTCCCAAATTTATAAGAGGCCTCAAGTGGGATAGCTTTTTGGGTGGGGTTTGAAAGGAGCACTTTGTCTCCCTTTGGTTTTTTTTTTTCCTCCTGCTATTTTCTTATTGAGCAAAAGAGTTGCTGTTTCCTTTTAACATGATTATATCATCTCCCAAAAGCATCCCTCAAAAGCTCTTGATTTTTATGCATGAAAAAAAAATTACACTCAAGAGAAAAGATATGTTAACCCAAGCCTAGATCACAGCATGCAAGTATATTGGTCCCAACACTTTGATAAGTCACTATAAAATCTGCCAAATGTCCTTTGATTGTTCGAATGAAATGTGATGCCACATGCTTCTAAGGTTATGTTTGGTTCGTGGTATCTTAGGTATTACGTGGTAATATCATTTACACATCTTTCCTAAGAATGTTATTTTAGTGGGAAAGTATATATTTTTATTTTTGTGGGAATAAGATTAGCGTGTTTGGTTAACGTATGAAAGTTATTAAATTTTGAGAATATAAGATAAAAACAAGAGAAAAAGAGTAACACTTTTATGGGAAAGTGAATTTTCCCACCTTTTTAGAAGATGGGAATGTCATTCTCACTATTTTCTCACTTGAGTGGTAAAGTGGTGGGAATGTCATTTCTACTTAAAATTAGATTTCTTCCAACCAAACATGAAAAAGTTATTTTTCCTATCTAACTTATCACACTTTTCCACTACCTTCCACCAAACTAACCTAAGTGAAATTTGTCTCAAATTAACCCATTTATAAATTTAATATTTAGTAACAATATTGAAAAGCAAAATGAAATTGGATACAGTACCTATATATGATATATCCTCCTTTCTTCTACTTTTTCTTTCTTTCACTTTCTTTTTCTTTTTCTTTTTTCCTTGTAATTTTAAATGGAAACTTCAAGTAGAAAATGAGAGGAAAAAGCAAAAGGGAAAAGTGTTATACTTTTACCTAAAATTTGGTGATTTCTTCTTTATTCATGTGTGTAGTACCAGTGAGTGTGCATGAAGAGACAATAAAGAACTCGATCGAAAGCTATTTTATTTGTGATAATATAACCTACACCAAACCTAATCTCTTGCCATGTTTTCCTTCTTCAAGTTTTAGAAAAAATAAATAAATTTTATGCTTTTGGTTTAAGGATGTTTTGCAAAAACTTTACCTTTAGCTAAGTAAAGCAACATTTCTTTATCAAAGTTAGACATATAAACATGTGAAAACTGAAAACTCAGAAAAACATATTATATATTCCCATGTAAAAGGACAGTTAAATGATCATACACAAATATAATTGGAGCCAATTAAAAACATTCATGCTTAGTATAGCTAGTTTAGACATCTCAAAGATGAAGATTTGACACCGAAAGTGGAATTCGTGAACTAATTATTATTATACACTTAAGGCTTAAGTATATCAATAATCACATTTTGTAGTAGATAGCAAGAAAGCAAATGAGAGATCGATGTGACTTAACAACAAATTTAATGCCAAGATTGCTTTGCTTATATATGTGGTAGAGATTAATTAATTAATTATGACTAAAACGAAGAAAGAGTACGTATCTACAATTAAAACTTTCGTTTACTTTGCACTTGGCTTTAATTTTTCTTTGTTAAGCTAATTAGGTTATATATATGCCTATAGAATATGATGATATGAGAAGTGTATATAGAAGCAAAAGGTTTGGTAATGTATATACCTTATAAATTAAATTGCCCATCTTTTTTATATTTTGAGTTTTGCATAAATAATTGTTTATTGTATCATTAAGTCATGATCAAATTTGGGTTCATGAACATGATCATTTCACTATATGAATTCTTCAGAAGCTTATAAATTAGTATATAAAAATTACTATATATATATATATATATGTGTGTGTAGATGAATTAATTAAGAATATGATTAGCAACACTTAATCCATGTTTACAAATGAAATGCCCTTAGGCCTTATCTTTCTATACGTTAAGTTAAATGCTTGGGGTATTTGGATGTCAACGGTGCGGTAGCGGTGTGATTGACACTGTTTAGCAACTATACAGATGAGATTACATTGTACAGATTAAATTAGATACTGTACAGATGAGATTATTAGAACAGCGATTGAAACGGAGTTTACACTTAAGCTCCGTTTACACTTAAACTCCGTTTGATCCCAAAATGATGGTGAAACGATCAAACGATGGTGAAACGATTACAGATACACAACCTTGATGATTTATAATTAATATATTAATTAGATTCTGTAACTCTATAAATAAGTGTACGGAATATCACGGTAGTTTGTCCTTTGCTTTAAAACTAACAAAAGGCTCATTCCCAAGTTCTAAGGTTTTTATTGTTGCATGCAAAACATCAACACATGCCACAACTTGTGGGACTTTATTACTTGAATATTTAATCATCATTTAATTTCTTTTACCTAATTAGAGATCAGATCTAAAGTGTAAACTATAATGCACGATTGCACATGATATTTTAGCCCCAAATAAGATTCACCATTTTTTTAAATCATTAATTCTTGATCAATAACAGCTAGGCTTTAGATGGGGGGACATTTCATTAAATGATGAAAAGATTTTTTTTTAAATAAAAAAAAAGTGTTGATAGCACTTAATTCTAGTGGTTGGGTTTTGCAAAATGATTGAATCTCTCTTCCCTAGCTATCAAAGAATTCTATTCCTAGCTATATAGATTTTTTTTTGGTGTGTGTATGTGTATTGATAAGTGATCTAACTACAACTCATCAATATGATTATTTAATTAAGATATGTTTATAAAAAATGATTGATTAATAGAAAAGAGATTAACCAAAATATATATATACTTATAATAACAGGTTGTAGTATGATTATAATTAGGAAACCCAAATCTAAATACAACTCATCAAATTTTATACAAAATGCATAAGACTATACATAGTAGATCATTGTATCATGGGGGTTCATCAATTAATCATCAATTGTCATCATCATCATATAATTAATTTAATCATTAATATGCCACCTAATTATTAACCATAGCTCACGTGGAAGAAAATAGTATACTTCAAAGTATAATATCGTAAATCTCACATCTTTTTTTTCTCACGAATCTTACTTAAATAGCGAAATCGGTACAAAATTATTGAAGGGAATGATGATTTCAAATTCTAACTGATGGATAAGAGATAATCTAGCCTGACTAATTAAAATTTACAATTCAAATTTAGTTAGTTAAGCTAGATTATCTCTTATCCATCCTCATTCCCTCCAATAAAAAAAGTACCATATACTTATGAATATGTTCTAACAAAAAAAATCAAAATAGAATCAATCTAATTAATTAAATCATTTGTATATTTTCTATTTACTTGAACTAAACAAGCTGGATTGGAGATTTCAAAGTAGAAATTCTGTTGGATAGCTGTTAAAAGGGATGTCAACTAATTAACTTCCTGTCGTCAAACCTAAACATTCATGTTCTTTTCTTGCTGGGAATTACTACTATAAACATTTGATATACAAATATATTTATACTATTTAATTATTTATTATTAATACTTGTATTTTAACTAATCTAAAAAAATTTGTTGTTAATGTCAACTTTGGTTTATGGCAATGACAATTGACAACACTCTTTGTGTCCTGTCTAAACTTCTTCTTTAGCTTTTGAAATCCAGTTGCGGTGTTTAATGGTTTTGGTATGCGAAGTCAATTGATCTCCATATCTATTTTCAAATAAAAAGAAAATTTGGTTTTGAAAATTATATTTAAAAAATGAAGAGAGTACTCTTTCTTTAGCATATTTTTCTTGTTTTCATTTTTCTTCCAAGCTTTGTTGAATATTAGTAGTCAAACTTTGTAATTGGATTTATGGAAGGGTAATTTTTTTTTTTGACACATGGAAGGGTAATTATTTGATTCACATTAAAAGGGGAATAAGTCTTTATCTTTTCTTTTGAATAGTTTTATCTTCATAAAACAAAGAAAAATACCGAGGAGGGGATCAACTCCGGGTGTAAAACAAGTTGTTTTACACATTTTTTTAACTTAATTTAGGATCAATATTTTTAAAATCAACAGTTGGATTTAATACTTTTATTAAATGAATTATGAACGTAAGATTTCAAATCGATCTGATATCTTTATCATATCGATTGGGATTCTGATATTTTTCAATATTTTCAATTTCAATATATATTTAACGGATATATATATATATATATTTGAGAATAGTCTAAACTATAAAAAAATAATAATGTGTTTTATCATTACAAATTTAAGAAAGAAAAAGAAAAGAAAAAATTAATTTGCTAGGCCCGGTTGATTGCTTGAAATTGGGCTTTTAGGAAAAACACTTTTGTTTATTTAAGGCATAAAATAAAAATAGAGTCGGGCCGTCCTCGGCGTATAGGGCGAGCTAGTTGGTGCCATTACCCCACCAAAAATCAAAGTGTAAATCAAGTTGTTCACTTTGCCTTCGCTATGCCAATACTGCCCCCCTACCACTCTACCCGTATCTTATTATTAGTACCATTAATATATATATTATTAATTAATAATAATATAATATACCACTTTAATTACCTTTTAAGTCAAATTATTAACAACTCTAATTTTATTTTACTCATCAAAAGTTTGTTTGTTTGATAATAGATCTTCTCTTTTTTGATTTCCATCAATTATTACCTTCCCTTTTTTTTACAATTTTTCTCGTGAAAGCATAGTAACATGAAAATTAAACCACATGGGATAAATATCCACCTAAATCATTTGAGTAAAGTTTGCAACATTACAACATCTTTTCAATTTATAAGTTATTAGCATTGATATTATTGGTAATTTACAGCTATATTTCTAGTATTATGATTACCTATATCCTTCAATAATGTTCTTTGATTCAGTAAATTCCATATAAGGATAGTGATGATTTGATGGAGATTAGAGAAAATCTGTTTTCTTATATAGTTAAATTTTGTGAGGATAACTAAAAATATTGTTCAAAATGGTAAGCAATTTCTAAACCAACAGGAATTTAAATAAATTCCGATTATTCAAATGCATTTTCATTTTAGAGATTCAACTTTTCACGTCTCAGATCTAAATAAAATTCCAATTATTCAAATGTATATTTATTAAAGAGATTCAACTTTTCACGTCTCAGATTAATTTTGGACGAACAACATCTAAAGGGAAGACAACAAAAAATTGCATTAAAAACTTTATTATAAGATAAGGAAAGGATTGTGATTTGTCTTTGCCATGGAATGGAACAATAATAGGATTCATCTCCATCCCCCGTTATGGTCTTAGGGAGATATGGAGGTGACCATAATTCATAAATGAACATTTTTTTTCTTCTTTTTTAATTGAAGAGTTACTTCTACTACAACTTCTCTACCATTTTTTTTTCTAGATTTCATATACATTCAAATAATAAAGTTCAATAATAATTCTTATCTAATTTCCAAACCCCAAGTGATAATTAAGATTAAGATAAAATAAAATTGAAGTTACACAAGAAAAATCTAATTAAATTTAAAACTCTAAATTTAATCAAACACAACAACAAGAAGCAAAGGAAGCTTCAATGTTTTGTTTTGTTTTTTTTTTGTCCTTTTTCTTTCCTTCCTCTCTATCCTTTCTTTCTTATTCACAATCACGCCTTTATTATTTTTTTCCTATTTTTCTTTTTCTTTATCTCTCTTTTTTTCTTTTTAACGCGCATAATATCCCCATCTCTCTTTCTTCTTCTCTGTAAAGACAAAAACCGTGGATCTATCTCAACCCACCATTCCCATCCCTTCCCATCCTCCTCCTCCTCCTCCCGCTCCTCCGCCACCTTCAAATAACGACATCTCTCCAATTTCTTCTTCCCCTCTCCTTTTCTTGTCTCTTTCCTCTAAATTTCTTCCTTACCCAATCTCAAATTCTCCCTTTTCCCTTACCATTTTATAACTAGCTCTCATACCCAGGCTCCCTTCTCCTCCTAGATCTGCCCCCCAACTATTCGCTCCAAACCCAAACAAGGAATCTGGGAAATTTTCCCTTTGGCTGAAAGTTAACAGTTAATTGAAGGAGGGGACAAAAGGGGGGACGAATTTATAAAAAAAAATGGCTTCAATTCGTTCAGATCCGATCCATAGAATCCACCCGGAACCAATCGATCACTTCGACAGACTTCCCGACTCTCTTCTCCTTTTAGTCTTCAACAAGATCGGCGACGTTAAAGCTCTCGGAAGATGCTGTGTTGTATCTCGACGTTTCCACTCACTCGTTCCTCAAGTCGAAAACGTCGTCGTTCGTGTTGATTGTGTCATCTCCGACGATGATTGTTCTCCGTCTTCATCTTCCTCTGACAAATCCCGTGCTGCCGGTCCCTTTTCCAGCCTCTTCCGTCTCGTTTTCGGAGGCATTGTCAAACCCCTTCAAGCTCTGGGTCAATTTCTCGGCCCCAAACGGTCCAACCTCAACGAACCCCTTAATACCCCTTCGTCTTCTTCCTTATCCGTCGGCTCCGGCGGCGATGACGACGGGGAGATGGACCAAGGCGGGGTCACTCATCATTCCCCTACGCAAGTGCTTCGGAATTTCAATGAGATTCGTTTCCTCCGAATCGAATTGCCCAGTGGTGAGCTAGGGATTGATGATGGAGTTCTATTGAAGTGGAGAGCTGATTTTGGATCAACGCTTGATAACTGCGTCATTCTCGGAGCTGCCTCTGTTATTAACAACGCGCATTTGCAAGTATCGGAGTTTGGGAACAATGGATTTTGCATCAACAATAACGGTGCCGGCGTTACAAATGTTGGTAACAACGATGATAATGGGAGTATTCCGGAGTCTTTTTATACCAACGGAGGATTGAAATTAAGGGTTGTTTGGACGATTAGCTCGTTAATTGCAGCTTCAGCAAGGCATTATTTGCTTCAACCGATAATTGCGGAGCATAAGACGCTGGATAACTTGGTTTTAACAGATGCAGATGGACAAGGGGTGCTTTGTATGAACAGGGATCAGCTAGAGGAGTTGAGGGTGAAGCCATTATCGGCTTCTTCTGCTTCCAAAAGGACACTGGTTCCTGCCTTGAATATGAGGCTTTGGTATGCTCCTCATTTGGAATTGCCTAATGGGGTTGTTCTAAAAGGTGCTACTTTGGTTGCTATTAGGCCCAGTGAACAATCTGCATCGAAGAAAGAGGTCTCGGATTCTTCTTGGTTATCATCTGCTTTTGAAGAGCCTTATGGGACTGCAGCTAAGATGCTGGTTAAGAGGAGGACTTACTGTTTGGAGATGAATTCGTTTTGATGTCTGCTTCCTGATCTGTGAAGGTAAAAGACTCAATTGCTGGATTAATGTATAATGTTTTATCTGTTTGTTGGAAAAATGATTTGATGCTTAAATTGTTTATGTTAGTATGAAAATTGTTCCAATGCTTGACTTCAATTGATTCTATGTTTGGTTGGTAGGTTAGTTGTTGGCACATGTATGCTGGTAGTAGGTATTCACTTTTTAACCATTACACCATTTCTAATTCTAGTTACATAGTTCTAAGCAGTTGATTTTTTTTATGTCTTTTCTTGATGCATATGTATGAGCCTTGGTTCTGGATTTTAACTTCTTATGAAATTAGAGGACAAAGCAAGCATCTGTATTTGCTTGTGAATTTGGACTTAGAATCAGATTTTATTTGCATTTCAGCTGTGAGTATATTTTGCTTGAAATGGGAAATGGGTGTGTAAGGAAGCATCCTGGAATGCATGTAGTACCCCAATGCTGGCAATCCTGCCGTTTCCCGGCTATTCTTAGTTTGGGATATTACTGTTCTATTTATGCATCTCTTATGAATTTAAAGTTCATTTTGTTGCTTATCAGGGGAAAGCATTCAAGCACAATGGTCAAAGAGAAGAAGGAATCACATACTTATGGAAAGCTGATGATCAAACAACAATTTTGTTATGTGTTGGAGCTTTAATCTCAGAGCAGTGTCCTACGAAGCCAAACCTCGCTTTGGACCGCCAGTGAAAGCAATCCATGCATGTCGATAATGCACTGCAAGCTATCTAGCTTTTGTGCTTCTACTAATAGCCAAATGCATCTGCTGCTTGTTTTTATTTCAGGCATATGCTTGTAAAAGTGCACACCTGCAACTAGATTGATTTCGTAAGAGCTTTTGAGTTTGTAGTTCTTTACTTTTTATTCATAATCCCTCCATATGTGAATATTGTAGGTAATGAATATGTCATGCTTTATGTTATATACTTATGAAGTTAAATCAAGAAATGTAGTTTGCCCCCTTTAGCTTTAATTGTTCCTTGATAAATTTGATGTAGTCTTGCCAAAGGTTCATGGTACTTTCATCATCCTATATCTACAATTTCTTTACGGGTTAAACTTTAACCAAACTAGATCTTTATGGATGTATGGAAGCTTAAGCCAATCAATCAATAATAATGGCAATCTTTGTACTAATGTATTTTGCTTTCCTTAGTTCATTAGAGTGATTGAAAGTTGCATTGAATTTGCAAATTTGCTGTTATTGAATCTTGAGTTGTTAATTTAGCTTATTGAAAATTGATCACCATCTCCGGTCGGAAGGAAAGGGATCGGTGAACCTTTATATATCCTTTTTGTCATTTTAGGTTGTGTCAACTGTCAAAACTTGACCAGAAAAGACAGTTCGGAAGACGTTAGCTTCATTCTTTCATGCGAGAATGTTCATGGTCATGGCAGTTTTTGGCAGACTATTTTTGCTGCCCACAGGAATGTTAGTTGGTAATCGTTACTTCTAATGGAAATGGTTTTGCTATAATGGTCAAACTCTTAAGGCATTAACTAAATGGCCCCAAAATCATAAATTCGTTGAAGAAGAGATTCTTAACTATAGGTGCCCCAATTATCCTTCCATTACATAGCAGTTAATGCACGTAGTTTGGACGTTTACATTAATTAATTACTTCAGAAATCAGATTTCAGAACCCATTCGAAGCAGGAAAAGAGAAGATCATATGGCTAGCGTATCAGTCTAAAGAAAATATTGTGTGAAAATGGGCAAAATCCCCACTTTCCACACATTAATTTTTATATTATCTTTAAAGACCAATCAAGATTATCATATATATGAACATTATTATTAATGGATTAATACTCAGCCTAATTTTTATAGTTCTAATTTCCCTAGGAACATAAATTAATTCTTTGGCACATAGGTTAGCACATTGTAAAGTTGACCATGTGTGATGCAGGAGATTACCTCCTGGCGTTTGTAATCCCGACATTTCTTTTTAATGATATGAAATTTGTTTATTGCTCAAAAAAAAAATTTTATAGTTCTAGAAATAACCAGTAGCCTTCCACATTTTTCTTATAATACATGAGAGAGAAAGAGACATCTTGTTGTCTATTAGGTGATTGTTTTCTATGACTTTTTTTTGGCAATAAAAACCCCCAAAACTATCAATTATCAAATTGCAAATCAAATCACCACTTTATATTATATTATATATATTTCCTTTTTTTTGTTTGCCAAATTAATTAGCTGGTTCTGCTTCTTCTTCCTTTCTATCTGTAATCTGTTCATTAGTATGATCACATGAGGTTTCTTCAACAGTCCACGTGAACAAAACTCTGGACTCACATCCCTCCATTTGACTCTGGGCTTTTATTTATTCGTTTTTTATTTCTTCATTTCTTCCTAATCCTATGACCTTCATTCTTAATAAATATATATACCATATTTTTTTGCCACAAATTCATTATGAACAAAAGCCTCAAAGTGGGGGAATTAATAATTACTGTTAATATATGAAACCCCAAAAAAAAAAAAAAGATAACAAAAATGAAGACCCACATGCTTATTTTTAAGCCGGCAATGTTTGTGAATTATAAAAAAAGAAGTAAAGTAGTGGAAATCATCATAATTATTATTGAAAAAGAAATTCTCTCACGTATTAAAAATGCACACCTAATTTTATTTTCATCCTTTTTTTTTGTTCAATTTTCTAGTGATAAGTTGATTCACTCCTCCACTTCCTTTTTCTGGAACATATAAAGTGAACTTATCTTTTTATTCACTGTTTCTGACTAAATTAGATTTGGGTTTTCTTTTCTTTTCTGTTTTGCTCCCTTTATTCATAAATCCCAACTCAATTTTACCTTTTAATTAACATGTCATGTCCCTTAATTACTCCATTTTTAAGCATAAAGCAAGAAATGCTAGTATGTACTAAGTACTTAATTACATGCCAAAGGGCTTGCCAAAAAATGCAATGTAATGGAAACATCAACTATGTTTCTTTGTCTGAAAAGAGTAATGTTTTGTTTTCCAGACATTGTCATGTTTTGCCTTTCTTCCCAGCTTTATTTTCTCAGGTAGAAGGACAAGTTAGCATCAATCCTTGTCGATAAAGGAAAATGTACTTATATTTAGTCCTAAGTTTATAATCTGTCACAATCTGCTCAAGAAACTTCTGTCACTTTCTTTTGGTGAGAGAACAAAATGAGCCAAGGATTTAAAGCCAGAGGCAAAGTTAAAAAACAGGTCGAAGCTTTGCTTTGGTGTGGTCACTGGGCTCACGTGAATTTTCAATTAAGTGTAATGATGGGGGAGCTCCAAAATTTAGTGTACAAGTTTCATGTGAAAATCCAGTCAACCTTAATGGAAGTATGTAAAAGGGTTCAGATATTTGTGAAATTGAAACATTGAAATGCTCATTGAAAAATTCAGAACTCTTATGGCAACTGCCATCTTTCAGCAGCCTCTTGTGGGAAAAATGAGGTTTAATGTTTTGAAAGAAGCAAATGTGAAGGAGGGATTTGAGTCTTCATATATAGTGCAACAAATAGGGACTTTCGCAATAAGTATTGTGTTTGCACAAAACTTTCAGTATATGCCCATGATAAGTGTCAAGCTTCATTTATTTGCTAGTTGCCACCTTATTATAGTCCTTTCTTTAAACCAAGGAGCAAATAAAGCATATAAAAAGTCACTTCGTTCAATCATGATGAGCCTAATAGAAGATGCAAGCAATCTCACCTTGAAATTTTTGTATGGAGCCAACACCTTCAACTAATACTTGAATTATCTATTACGGAACAAAAGCCTACTTCTTCAATTCACATTCCTTCATTCATATATACACCCTCATTTTCCCCCAAAGGGAATTCTGTTCTCAAAGTCGCATATATTAAGGTTTAATCTCCAGCTACAAAAGAAGCAGTGCTAATGTGCATTTTATATATATACGTTTTAAATTAATATCTACTTAATCAAATTCTTTAGTAGAACAAGGAATCCCTCTCCTTCCTGTGTGTATATATATATAGTTCTTCCCATATGAACAATATAAGTTAAATACATACAACAAATTTGAATGCACGAATGTAACTATAATTGTTATCATACATTCGAAGTACGAAACAAAAGATCATACCTAAAATCAAAACATTTAAGATAGATTTAGGCGTACAAAATAATCCTATCTAGGAGTTCTAATATATAACTCAAACTACTTCAAAATAAAATAATCTTTACAAATTCAAGTGACAAATACTTCAAAATAAAATAAGTCTTTACAAATTTAAGTGACAAAATAATCCTGTCTAGGAGTTCTAGAATATAGCTCAAACTACTTCAAAATAAACACATTTGGAAACCTAAACACCTGGCTAAATAGGTTAATGAAACTCTGATCATAATAAAAGAGCTCGTTCAACACCATTAACAGAAAGCCCCGGAAGCGGTCATCTGAACACATATACTTTGTGAAAGTGTCAGCAAATCTAACAGAAGGAAAGTTACGACGGAGGAGTTTTTGAAAAACATGATTATACAGGTTTTTCATATATCGTAAGAAACCTTCAAAGTCATCTGTAAAAGAAAGATGACTTTGGGGTTTTTGGACTAGTGGAATCATATAGATATACCTCCAAAAAGAAATTGTGAAATTTGGCATCTTGGAAGAATGTATTTTGTAGATAGTTTTCCAAGAGAAACTCCCGAAGAATTTTTTGATTTCAGGATGCCAAATTTAACACTTTTTTTTGGGAGATATATCTATATGATTCCACTAGTCCAAAAACCCCAAATCCATTTACTGATGCTGATCTTTCTTTTACAGATGACTTTGAAGGTTTCTCACGATATATGCAAAACCTGTATACTCATGTTTTTCAAAAAAACTCCTCCGTCGTAACTTTTCTTCTGTTAGATTTACAGACATTCTCGCAGAGTATATGTGTTCAGATGTCCGCTTCCGGAGCTTTCTGTTAATGGTGTTGAACTAGCTCTTTTATGATGAGACTTTCAATAACCTATAGATTCTTCACTCGGTGAGGCCTTAGCCCATTTCATCACTTAAAGTTCTCACGAGATGATAGAGGATCTTTGATGACTTATCAGTAAGAAACCGGGTTTTCATAGTCAAATTTTTCTTAACATACCGTCGGCCAGCGTAATTCACAACAGTATCAAAGATCTAAAAAAAAAAGAACAGATTAAAAAAAATACATGAAAACAGATATCAAAACAAAGATTAAACTTACAATACATACCGAAGTCGATGAAGGCCCAGCAGAGATTGGACAGCAGAGATTGGATTCGATAGAAGTCTTTTTGCTTTTGGAGAAAGAAATGCTGGACGATATTTTCCCTTAATTTGGGCATTCCTAAAATCTCCTCCTCCTCCTCTGCCGTTAACTGCTCCCTCAGCATCTCCATGTCCCTATGCCTCCATCAAGTCCCTCTGCCCCAATATGGCATCCATCATCCTCACTTCCTCACCTCACCTCCTTCTCTTCTCTTCTTGCTTCTCCAAGTATTTTGTATGTGGACTTCTCTTCTTGTTACTTCTTGAGGAGGCACCATAATAGTGAGATGAGAGATGTGAACAGTTATCTTTGAACGGCTGGACATTAATAGCCAAACGATTAACTGGTATAACTATTGTCTCCCGTTTGAAGGACGTGTTTTTTTTAGGAGGAAAAGACAAAGTGAGGCAATTGAAGGAGCGCAGAGGAACTTGACGACGAGGAGGCAATTGGAGGAGGAAGTGAGGATGATGGATGCCATATTGGGGCAGAGGGACTTGATGGAGAGGCATAGGGAGTACATGGAGATGCTGAGGGAGCAGTTAACGGCAGAGGAGGAGGAGCATTTTAGGAATGCCCAAATTAACTTGGGAAAATATGTCCAGCATTTCTTTCTCCAAAAGAAAAAGAACTAACTCACTCGTGCAAAGATTCCCCTTGCACACAAAAGGGTCACAATTACACACGCCACCATATCCAACAGAAAGCACATAGATGTCGCCGGCAAGATTAAAAACCACAGGATCATGCTTGTGAGTATTCAGTTTAGGGCCATCCATCCAATGATAACCTCCATTAGGCAGCTGATTTGCCAGATCGCAACGGTAGACAGGAGCAGTCACCTCGCCATAGCCGCCGCCGCCGACTACATAGATCTGTGACCTAACCAGGGTGAAAGCAACCCCAGTCATACCGGAGAGTGCAGCATACCCGAAATCAAGAACGTGGTAAACCGATTGATCCTTTGGATTGGCGAAGAAGATCTTCAATGTTTTGTGTCCGTGATAACCGAAGCACACAACACCATCCTTCTCGCACCATTCTTCCCACCCACATCTTGGTAAAGAATTTTTCCAATAAATTGCGCACTTCCGGCGCTGACCGAATCTTTCGTTTCTCTTTTCTGGTCAGATCAGCCATCTTTGCAAACCCTAATTAACCTAAGTCGATTTTGTTGAACAAACAAACCCTAGCCGACCTTCCGTTGCTCTTTATGAGATAAGGATGGAAATCCCCTGCCCCAAGTTTTGTGCCCCACTTCATGCCCCATTCAACAAATCATGCCATATGTCTCTTGTGTAATACCTTGTTTGTTTTTAAATTTTAACAAGTAATATTTATACAAGAAAATAAAATAAGAAACCCACATAAACACCAGGTTTAGCCCCAAATTAACAATAAATAATTATATATAAGGGTTAGTCCTAAATTTTAATACATTCCCCATAGGGTTTTAGAATGAAAATATAAAATTTAATTTAATTACGCAAACAAGGAATAACATTAAAAACTGAAAAGAATACGTGTCATTATTTGATGGATGGGGCACAAATGGGGCACCAAAATTGGGGCAGAGGATTTTCGTTCATGAGATAATATCACACGATTTTTTTTTTAGAACCATTTATTTATTTATATTTATAATAAAATGAAAAGATGAAATAAGAAACGGGGCCTTACCCTTTTTTTTTGGGTCAGAAGAGGCCTTACCCAAGCCCTCCCAATTATTTGGTAAAAAAAAAAAAGAAGCCCACCCAATCAGGCCCACAATCCTCATTTATAGAATATATATATAATATACTTTTTGATAAAAGAATATATATATACTATACTTGGTTAAAGGAGGATCATAGAGTTTGATAATTTGTATAATAATAAAATGAATTTTCGATAATAATATAATTAATAAAAAAGAGTAAATAGAGGAATATAATATATTTGGACATCATAATCATGGACAGGAAAAATGGTGATCAAGGGATTAAGTAATTTTAACTTTTTTTGAAATTACTGATTGGTATAAAATTATGTTCCATTCGTCATATAATAACAAACCAATGAGATACTCGGATACTCTCTTGTTTTCGTTGTCATTTGAACTTGTTGTGCCTTTATTCTTACAACATCTTCTGTTTGTTTAATCTCCAAATTAAATTAATAATTTTATGTCCAAACGTACATTATTTTTTTATGTTCATATATATATACTAGATTTTTGCCAACGCTTTGCAGCGGGTTTTAAAAGGTACGATACAAAATAATGAGAGTTACACCAAATCTCTCATGTCAAACACAGATTCAAATGTAAAATATATGTGGAAATAAAATTCACCAAGTGAACCAAATTAGCAGGTACATTCTTGATCCAATGACTTCCATTTCAAATCTAGTCAACTACTAAAAGCATAAAGAAACCTTTTGTATATATATATATATACACAAATAAAATCAATAGAAAACATTTATGAATACCCAATATAACATATGGCAACTGCCATCTTTCAGCAGCCTCTTGTGGGAAAAATGAGGTTTAATGTTTTGAAAGAAGCAAATGTGAGGAAGGATTTGAGTCTTCATATATAGGGCAGATTCCAATTTTTCTCAATATAGTAAATATATAGACAATTTATCAGAATAATTGGAAGATATATATAGGGGAAAAAAGAATAACTTTCAATCGAATTGTTATTTGTTGGAAACACACATTGCTTGTTGCACGCATAGATAAATATATCCCAATACGCCAATGCCAGTGGAATGACTTCAAAATGGATTAAACCAGAAATTACTAACAATTTCAGAAGCACAATAATAAAGGTATATCATCACCCAATTTTGCAGGGAAGGGATTGCTTTCACTCATCACTGCTCTGCCACCAGCTGCCACTGCTTCCTCCATCTTTTGCCTTTCCTGCATCCAAACCAAACATTTTCCTCCAAATATTAGCATTCATATGGTATCTAGAGATAAGGAATTGCAAGGGTTTTGGTGACAGAAGTTTCATCATCAGAAAACTTGACTACTTGGCAAATTAAGGCTGCAGCAAGGTGCCATATATTGTAGAAATAAGTTTTGGACTGGAACTGTGAAAATAAACCAGCATCATGGTTAATAGAAAGAAGAAAATTTTGCATGCATTGCTTTCTATTAAGCATCAACCAATGCCTGGAAACTTTAATGATGTAAAGTTGAATGATAAGCTGTAATAAGATGCTTACATAGTGGATAGGCTAATAGAAATTCAGGAAGAATAATTGATACTATTCTTTCAAATAGCATTTTCTCTTAACAAGCTACATATTGTAAACCAAACCTAGATAAAACATCAAAGCAGCATAGAATTTTATTCCTAGTTAGCAAATCTTGCATTCATAAAGGTAAGCAGTTTGCTTGTGTAAAACATCTATGTCTTACTTTCAAAGGTTGAAAGAATCCACTATTTGGATTCTTTGTTAAGCTACAACCCATACATAGAAAATTTTGAGGGAAGTATATTACCACTTTTTGTCCCTTTAGAATTTTGCAAAATTGATCTAAAGATGATGAAAAATGGTTCTTGATCACACCCGGGTGCACATTTGGTATTAATCCATGGCCTAACAAGGGTCACCATTTATCCCTTGCTAGGCCATGTGTGGATAGGAAATGTGTCTCTGAGGTGCAAAATAACATGATTTGATCTCCCAAAACATCTTCTAGTCATTAACTTACAGAGTAACTTTGGGGTCAAGGCATATATATATATGAATCATTCATCCAAATTCCAAACCAACCCACATGAGGCACTATGCCATGACTTTTCTCCTCTCACATTCAAAGTATAGGAGAACCAAGTCTCTAAGTGCCAAAATTAAAACTACACCTGAGGGCTGACACCCTTCTAGCAAAAGGAAAATCCTTTTCCTTTAACCTTTTCCAATATTATAAGGCATATGTAATCTAACAAATTAGCACACTTAAGCACTCTCCACAAGCCCACCACTTTCAAACCTAAACTCCAAGCAACATGTCAAACAAAAGTAGCTACTTATAACTGTCAACTGTCTAGTGTGTTTTTACTCCAGCCTTTCCTAAAAGGCAAAAATAAATTATCCAATTAAAGACCTTAATTAGTCAGAAAGCGGCTGACATTTTTAACTCATAAAAATAGTGTCCGAGAGATGTTTTATTCTTTAAATATAGCCACAGTTTCTGGCTCAAATGGTAGTTGATTTATTAGATATTCCCAAGTTCTAAAAGCAAGATAACCAAGCAGTGCAACACCAATAAAGAAAAATATGCTACTAATCATTATTGACATTTGCCTATGAAATATAGGACTTTAGCAATAAGTACTTGGTACTTGGTAGCATATTGCTTGATTGGCGTTGCACTGCTTGGTACCATTGACTTACCCATGATAAGTGTCGAGCTTCATTTATTTGCTAGTTGCTTCCTTCAAACCAAGCAGCAAATGAAGCAAATAAAAGCTGACTTTGTTCATTCATGGTGAGCCTAACAGAAGATGCAAGCATGCAAGCTGACTATAATCCACTACTTCCACCTTAAAATTTTTGTATGCAGCAACACCTTCAAGGCTTCAACTACACTTGAATTATATGGAACCAAAGCTATTTCTTCAATTCAAATTCCTTCATTTATATCTATACATCCTCATTTCCCCCAAAGGGAATTCTCTTCTCAAAGTCACATATATTAAGGTTTAAAACCAGCTATGAAAGAGCAGTGGTAATTAATTATTCAAATAATGTGCCTTTTATACGTAAAATTAAGTTAATATCTACTAAATCAAATTCAGAAGTAGAACAAGGAATCCCTCTCCTTCCTATATATATAATTCTTCCCATATACTATGATCTTGAGCATGCATATATAAGTGAAAAACATACAACAAATTTGATGCTCCTAAGACATGAAAAGTTAATTAATTTCTAGGTTGATATCAATATAAAAGATCCTAAAAAGCATGAATGTGTAAGTATAAATATTAATATTCAAGAAGAACACTGATTGATTACTACATATCTCCAATGCCTCTTGCACCAATTCAAATTCCAGTCTATTGTAGTATCAAATATGCTTTGAATATGTGATGACAATAATGTTGGTTGTAATCTTTTACTTATAATTTGTGAATAAGCAAGAAGTAATATCCCCTACTCACAAGAATTTTCTAGTTTCCCTAGAATTTTACATTTGCATGCCTGAATGCCTTAACAGTGCAGAACAAGATCTTCATGAAGGTGAGTTATGTATGCTCCATATGAATTGCAATGTGCATAATGTCACTAAAAAAGGAAGAAAATATTTGCTCAAAATCCAGTCAGCTTTTAATCCCCAAGAACAGCTAAATTGTATTGCAGGTTATATAACCTTTCATTCACTTTAAAATCCAAATATCCTTTTGCTTTTTTAAGAACAAGATCCAAATTACTAGTTTCTCTTTTAATAAACATAGATGAATTACTTATGAGGATTAATTTTTTACCAGAAGGTAAATTAACACTCTAGATAGAGCCTATCAGCAAGGCATGTAATGTTCAGAAGCTAAATTTATAACCTCATCCAGATCTCATTAGGCAGGTAGAGTAATTTAGAATGTGAATATCTAAATCATAAAGAACATGATGAATGCAAGCTAAATCTATAACCTCATCAAGATCCTAATCTCAATTCTAACTCATGCACTTATATTTGGAGTTGAATTTGAAATCAAGGTTTAATACTCCCAAATCAAAGATTTTTTTTTTGCTACATATGAACTGCAAAAATAGATAAAAAAATGGCCAAACTACGGTCTCAGAGTGTCAATTCCAAGCCGGTCTTCATTTAGCAGATGGATTTGTGGTTATTATTAAAATATATAGCAAACTTAACATTTTTGAATTCAAACTACACATATAATTTTCTCTTTGTTTTAAATGTAGTTTAGTTCTAGTAATTCCTATATATAAGAACAGTGACAACTCATTTTATGAATATAAAAATTCAAATCTGTCTTCATCCTTTCTAAACATAGAAAAACACTTACCTTGAAAGCAGCCATTTCTGTCTTGAACTTTGAGAGCTCGAGGTCTTATATATACGTGCATGGATTTTTCTTTTTCTTTTTCTTTTTCTTGTTTCCAGATATTACACCTATATATATAACCCTAAAATCCTATAGACACACTTTAATAACTTCAAAAAACCTGACAGTCAGCAGATCCATTGCCATGTGGTGCAGTTAAGGCAAAACATAAATTAAGGTTTCTAAAGCTTGTAACTATATGCCCAAGGTCATGAACTTATTTTTTCAAAAGTAGTAAACTTTAATTGATCTCATTCAGTGCCCAGCAAGGCTTGGCCAGCAAGAAACTAACACCTGGCATTTCACAGATGTTAGGGAGAAGGGAACCAGGAAGAGAACAAGCAAGGAGACAACCAGCCGATTCTTATTCGCAGCAATCCATGCAGGAATCATATAAACGACAATATAATAACATTAAATCCCACACAAAAGAAAAGGCAAAAGAAATCCCCAATAAGAAGACTTCTTTATGAAAACCAAGAAAAGTGAAACGATTCATGGTACTATGCCACAAGCACAACACGTAAATCCAAAAAGCAAGACAAAATTAAAAAAAAATTGTAAAACTATTACACATCAGCAAAAGAGAGGGAAAATGAAAAAAAGCCCTTTGGCCTTTGTAATGAAGCAAAAAAAGCACAGAAATAGAGAAGAAAACAGTACTATGTAATAGATTTTGAATGCTTGTTCAAATTAAATGAGGTTGTTGATAAAGCTAACCTGACAAAATGATGGGGCCAAGAAGAAAAGTCTTGAGGAAAAGTGATTAGTTCTTTCCTTTTCCCTTGTGGTCTGAGCTCCTGCTGGTTCCATCGCCATAGCACAGCTGCAAGCCGCGGTCATGGAATCCAGCTGGGAACTGATGGTGATTCTCCACTGGCGGTGTACCAATGTAGAAGGGTGATGGTGATGATTCTAAGGAAGAAAACCTCTGGAGGTGATGATGAGGCAAAAACGACGACGGAGAATTGGACTGAAGGGTCCCCCTGTTGAAACCAGCAAGGCCGGAAGAGATTGTGAAGTTTAAGTTGTAGTCACACCCTGCCCCCGGTTGTGTTGTTGCTGCTACCGGGATCAGATGGTCTGGATTCGGGACAAACGAAAAATGCTGCAACTCTTGATGATGATGATGATGATGGCTTTCACCTGACACATTGAATGGAGGTATTGATAATGCTTGAGGCAAAGAGTTTCCTAGTTGGATTTGACCTGGAAATCCTGAAGAATGATTATTATGACTCCTTGAAGATGAAGAAGACGGTCCAAGTAGCCCCGTGGCAAAGTAATCCATTGGAGTATTAGGCCATTGCCTAGTTGAATTAGTCTTGTTGAAAAAATCAGGCTCCCCATTGGGGTTTTGAGGACTACCGCCATTGTTGTTACCAATGCCACCGGTAAGTAACTCAGTAAAGGAGGAATTTTGAGAGATTGGGTTCACATTTTGATGATCATGCTCTTTCTCTTTATCCTTTGCAGCTCTTTCCCTAGCTCGTTCCCTAGCCTTAACTCGATTCACACGGATCTCAGACCTTGACAAGGACAAACCTGAGTTCTTGCTTGTCTCTGAGTTACTACTGCAAGCTGATTTAGACAAAGAAAGATGTTGTTGAGTACTTTGGTTGTTGTTGTTTTGTTGGTAATTGTTTGGATCACCATCTAACTCTACTTCAGCTGAGTCAAAGGCTTGTTCATTTGTTGTTCCTTCCCCACTTGCTCTTTTTTCATCACTTAATTGCTTTGGGGTATCAGGAAATGAACTGTTTAGTGAAGGAAGCTCCGCAATTGCATCAGAAGCTGCTTTAATTAGCCATTCCACAGCTTTACTTGGTTGATCATACCCTAACCGATCTTGCAAATCATAAAATTGTATAGCTGTGGTCACTGATAACCTTACCCTCCGGTCTCTTAACCCTTTTGAAGTCCAAACTTTGCTGTGTCGATCTTTCCCACCTGAGGCTCGTGAAACCCTAATGATTCTTGAAGAATGATGCCACCCTCGAAGCCGATTAGTAGTGTCAATAACTCCTCCTCCTCCACCACCACCCCCTCCAGCTCCTCCTCCTCCTCCACCACCACCCCTTTTGACCATTAGTTCTCCATCTTCTTCATCGTCAGGATAATTTTCACTAACACCTTTTTGACCTATCTTGCTTGAGTCATTCCTTCCATTACCAACTCTTGAGAACTTACAGGCTTGTGTCTGAATCTCCTCCACCTCCATACCACTTTCATTCCTTTCTTCACAAAACCAATAACTCAAAACCTCCCCACTCCCCACCCTATTATAAACTAACCCTTTTTTTTTCCTTTTTGCTAATTGCACTTCCAAAAGCTAATGATAAAAGAGAAAGAAAATCTGGGGTTTTTGATATAATGCTAGAAAGAGAAAGTAGAAGAAGAAGAGAAAATGGTGGTGGTGGGTTGAAATGTCCTATGCATTGATGACGATAACACAGAGAGTACTTTGGCTATGTAGTGATAAAAGGCCTTTTTTTATGCTTTGATACATCACGGTCCAAGTCAGGACTTCTCTCTCTCTCGTTTAAGCTTTTTGCAGCTGCAGTGTGCTTTCAAAAGCAAAGCCTGATAAATTTTGCAGCCACAACAGCCCTGCAAAGAAAAGTTAAAACCAAAAGAAAAAAAAAGAATTAAAATTATTAGATAAGGTAAAAAGCATCTGATGCTTCAAAATAATAATAGACGTACCATATATACTTTTCATAAACTACTGCATTTTGATTTTTACTAATTAAACTCATTAGCCATTGCTAAAGAACAAGCTGAGCTTGAGAGAGATCTGACCTTCATATTGTTTAGTTATATATTTATTATGTACTTAGAATGCTCTCCTAAAGAGAAAAAAAAGCAAAAAGCTTGTAAAAACCTAAAGTCTTTTAAATGACTTTAAGAAAAGTTGAAATAGAAAGCTCATTGGCAAAATGTAGCAGTATTATAGCCCTGCTGCTGCTGCTATATACCTTGAATCAATGAATCTGAGACATAATTAACCCTTTTTTTTTCTGCTTCACAATTAAGCTAAAGAAAGCAGTAATTGCAGTACTATTTTGACTGATCTGAGCCAAAATTAAACCCTTTTCTTCTCTCTTTTTTGCCTTTCTCTTCCTTCACTTATTTAAAAGCTTTCTCTTTTCTTTTCTTCTTTTTTGGGTTTTTGCAGCTGAGCTAGCTGACCCTAAAAATGGCAGACATCACCACCCCAGCAGAAACAGCACTATTTAGCTTAAAAGGACTAGTAAAAATGAGACAAACCCCCCATTATTAATAAATATATAAGCTGTTTCTGAAATTACCAACAAAGAATAAAAACACTCTCTTTAAAAAAAAAAAAACAAAACACACAAAAAAAAATTGCTCACTTTGAACAATGTTGGCTGTTGCCTGTTGTTTTACAGGTGTCGAGTTCTCGAGCAATAAATATTGTATATAACAAAAAAAGGGTATACTTTGGATTTTTTTTCTCTCTCTCTTTTTCTTCTTTTTCTCTTCACTGATTGAAGTGAAAAACAGATCTTTTGAAGTACAACTTATAGAATCCAAAGCCACACAGATCTGCAACTATACTTTGAAGAAGCTTCAGCTCTTAAACAGATCACACACCTGTAATAAAACAACAACAAGACAGATATTAGTTGCTGTAATAATAATTTAGTTTCTGTCTGAATAAGTATCAACTGTATTATCAAAATTTCCCTATCTCCAATTAAATCCCCATTAAAAAGTTACACCTTTTTTATACCTGTAATTTTCAGTTTATTTATAAAGATGGGTACTTTAGATCAGCTCATGAATGAATCTAAAACAAGGAAAAGAATTAAAGAAGAAAAGAAGATTTCAGTTTTATACAAATTAAGGACAATTTGCAGAAAAACATATATAAGCAACAAAATTAAGAAACTTTTTAATACCAACCCAAAGCAACCAAATTTGTTTTATTTAAAGAGAGAATGAAAGAATTAGAAAGAACCTTTGGAGAAGAGAATTATCTTTGGCTTCCAAATAATTAGAAAAAAAAAAAATGGGGTAGCTAGCAAGAAGCTTCTTTCGCTTTTTTTTTTTCTTTTTTTTGTTCTTTATTTTTCCTAAATCACAATCCTTTTTTGGCTAATTCCTACAAAGTCATGAAACGAAAAGAAGATTATAACAAAAAAAGAGAAACTTTCATAAGTAAACTAGCTGTTGAATTCACTAGAATTTTCATACCAGAAGAAAGTATAGTAGTTTTGAACAAAAAGAACACTTACAGCTAAGCTAGGGTTGAGTAATAATTTGGTAAGAAAGGAAAGAAAAGAAAAAATCCAAGGAAATGGGAATTGGTAAGGTGAAGGAGAAGAAGAAGAAGAAGATATTTAGAAGTGGGGTGGCTTGGTTTATTTGTATATTTGTGAGGTTTAAAGTGAAGAAGAAAAAAAAATAAGAAAAAGAAAATGAAATTTTTAGGCTTTCAATTTCATTTCATCCCCATTCGAGCAAATCACCGGGCTTATCGGGAAAGGACAGACACTGCGCCGTTCCAATCTTTAATATGTGCCCTCTTTCTCCACACTTTGCCCCCATGTTTCCCCTACATTTACTTCTTTGCCATTCTCCTTTATTATTTTTTAAAATTTAAATCATTTTTTTGGTAGAAAATAAATCATTTTTATTAATTATTATAGAGGTCATGTTCATGTATATATTTTTTTTTTTAATTTTTCACCTTTATTGGACATGAATATTTTTGTTATAATTCCATAGATTATAATTTAATACATAGTATTATACTCTTTTTTTTTTATAAAACATAATGAAAGAAAAAAAAAAGATGTTATTTTTTGAGTGAAAGAGCTTGTCATTGATTAAGGCTGCGTTTAGTAGAGTGGTGTGGTAGCGGTGCGATTGACACTGTTTTTGACACTGTTTAGCAACTGTACATATGATATTACACTGTACAAATTAGATTAGGTACTGTACATATGAGATTATTAGAGCAGCGATTGGAACGGAGTTTACACTTAAGCTCCGTTTGAATCCAAAACGGTGATGAAACAGTCAAATGGTGGTGAAACGGTTACAAATACATGACCTAAAAGATCAGGATTTGATTAAAAATGTTACAAAATATGTTTTTTTATTTTATACTCCACATTAATATATTGAAAAGTTTTAAATTGCAAAACACATTTCTTCATCTTTGATTTTATTTCTTGTGTAGTAACAATATAGGGAGTATGTTTTTATCTTTTATTAGTATTATTAGTAAATACTAAATACTATAGCTTTTTGTTCCCGTACATTTTTTCTTCTATTCTTCATTTTGTGGGACTATCATTCATTTTTTTCCTCTTGAAGGCACTGGTTTAGATTTTGATTTTTCATCAATTGAGGGGCTAAAGAGCCTAAGACTTGACTTCATCAATACATATTTTATGAAACTTTTAGTTAGTACTTATTTCTCTTCATTTTTTTAAATAACATCTATAAATTTATATTTATAAATAGAATAAAACAAAAGTTGCAAAGCAATTTTTGTCCTTTGCCAATGATCTTTCCTTATCATATTTGATTATTAATTCATTTTTATAAAATTGGGTAGGGCACCATTCAAGGATTAAAATGTCCTAGTGAGATTATTTAAAAACAACCTAAAATGTATTTATAAGTGAGGGTTTTTTTAACAGAAGAGATTGTAATATCTCTATTCATATCTCACTCCATCCTTATCATTTTAAGTTCAATTAACAAATTTATATGTTTTACTTAATTATACATGCATGCCTTTGTTACTTCCATCTTCTATTTTTATTATTATTCAAGAAAGTCTAAATCTACCTATATACAATAACAAATGGAGTATATATAGTACTAACTTTGAAAAAAAAAAACACCAAATATACTACTAACATACCCGTACAAAGTCAAAATTGTCTAAAGGGATGTTGACAACTTTTTTTTTTTTATTAGTTTTGCTTTCGGATATAACATTCCTTTTACTTTCTTCTTTGAACCCTCTTATCCAATTAACTAGTTAGTCACTAATCATAACACTATTTATCCTTTGAAAAGTTTAAACAATTTAACACCCAAAAGTAGAAAATTTAACAAAATTTATAGTACAATATGGGTTAATGAGAGATTTTCAACATTAAATTAAACTAAAGTATAAACTTTAAACTTTTTACAAACAAATGTTGGATCGAAAGTCAGAGATTTGATGCATTTTAAGTAAAATATTGATTTTGGGGTTTAATTCTTGTAGAAGATATATATGATGATGAAAAATAACTTCTCCCAATTTAGATCCGACAAAACATGATTTCAAATTAATCAAATCCAATATGATCATTGCATGTCAGAAGCGTGTACCAATAAAAATTAAACCCCTAAACTTGCTTACCTTATAATTAATAATAACCACACTAACTTGAAAATTAATTCTCCCTTTTAAATTGTTTTTATTAATTTGTACTTTGAATTAGGTAGAAAGAAAAAAAAATCTAGCAAATTATTAAGGAGAAGTCTGTTCGAAAAGTCTACTCTTACAGTAGATGCAATCAGTTGCATATTGATTGTACTCACCGTATCAACTGTACCAAATTGAATTCATCAGCCGTATATAAATTAAATTCCAAGTATAAATATAAATATATATAGATGAAGAACAAGAAAGAAATTACTCATAAGCATTCATATATATTGGCCAACTCCAACCAAAGAAATTAAGAATGTGGACTCTTGAACGAACTACAACAACTGTCAACTATATTATGATATAGAAAAGCTTGAATTTTGAATCTTTGCGCTGACCCCTGACCTTATATTTGGCATATTTCACTTTTACACCAATTAAATTAATCATCTTCTCTACCTGAATTTATTAATGGGTTTTTAATTTTCGGTTTCCTTTTTTTGGTGCAAATTTCAACATTCTTTCTCTTCCAAAAAGGGAAAATTCATCACAGATATTTTCAATATGAAATACTAATTTGGTTCATCAAAGAGAAATTAATTGCAGAGTAATTCCTTGCAGGTTTCCAGCAGCACAGTTTTCACAGGGAAGCCATGAAAACATCAACTGATGAAACTCTTGATTTAAAACAACAATTGCTTGCAGATCATAATTAACATTTTTTTTCAAAGTAATGACAAAGTAGGGGCCGGGAAGCGAATTATATACTCTTTTCGTCCCATATTATCGGTCTCTTTTGGGTTAAAGTTTCCTAATTTTGACCATTAATTATAAAATATATATATATAAATAAATTTTAAAAAATTATGTTTTGATTAAGTTAAATCTTAAACTTTTCAAAAACATATTTTTTGAAATTTTGATTGTATATATATATTTTTGCAATTAAAGGTCAAATATATGATTATTTTGACCCAAAAATGACAGATAATATAGAACAGAGTGAGTATGTAATTAATTAATCACAAGTACTTATATATATTACATGTTCTTTATATCTTTTACCTACATGCAAATCAGAACGATTTGATTTTCAATGAAGATCATATCATAATTAAATTTGCCAACTAATTTATATATATATATAATTCTATATGACATTGACAAGGCCTTTTAATTTGAAACAGAAATTATTACGATTATATATATACTTCTACCTAAGTTTTACTACTATATGTTAAGGCTTCGCTTTTCTAGTTTCTATTTTATTAATTTCGAAAATTTATGGGTTTTCCTGTTCATGTTTCTAAATGGGAGTTGATACATGTCAGAAAATATGAAAATGCTGGTGTGAAAATTAAAAGCTGTACTATACAAAAGAATAATTTTATTGGCTGATATACATACTTGTTCATATTAAAAACTTTTCTGAACTTTGCCGGTGCTGCATTAAATTGAATTCTAGTATTAACTTAGAGTTATAATGTTGTTGGGGGTAAATTAAACACCTAATTCTCGTTGGGAGTGTACATGTCTAGCTATTTTGGTCATAAACATCCAATCCCACTTTGGTTCTTAAATTTCTTTTAATGAAATTATATGTAATTTTCTTTTACAAGTCCCTATTATCGAAATTTGATTACTTCGGAATTAAGTTGTATCGGAGCTTGAATAAAAATAAACTTTTTTAATGCATATTCACTCTGCACATGCTCAAAACTATAATATAATCTTATATATAAAAGTTAACGAATTCATTCAACTCGATCCAGTAAATATTGATAAAAAGAAATCTAGGTACTAGTCTTAAATCTTAACATAAATCAATAATTTAGAACATAAAGCCCTAATTAATAGGCTTTTGTGATAGATTTTTTTAGTAATTATGATAAGAATTAGGGGTTAATTATGATGAAAAAGTAGAGGGCAGCACACAGCTAAATAGGATTACCTAAAGCTTCTAAAAAAAAAAAAGATTTTTCCCCCTTACTCCCCACCACTACCCAAATGTCAAGTTGAGAACTTCACTATCACTAGCAAATTGCTATCCCAAAGGACCCAAACTAATCAAAAACTTTTAGTACAAAATAATTATAAAAAAGGATGTTTTTGGGGGTCACTTAATCTTTGAGAATAAACATTTTCAATCAAAGATTTGAAGGCACTAAGAATTTAATTAATTAATATGATAAAACACTTATATTGTCCGTACAAGTAATGATGTGTCTCTTTGCCTCCAATCTTAAATTATTATTATATAATAATATAATAATAATAATTATTAGTACTATATATAAGATATAAGATATGAATAAATAATTATAATTTAGTTATGGATGGAGGAAGGTAGCAATTTTGATGGGCCATGGAAGCAGCAAAAACCCACTATGATCCCTTTGCTGGCAAACAAAATAGCAGCATGGGAGACCACTTACATTACACTTGGGCACCCCACATTTTTCTGTCCGG